>APFE030108499.1:18354-53139 GCA_000404065.3 Pinus taeda
CCAAAGTTCCATGATCGTACAAAGCACATCAATACTAAATATCATTTGATCCGACATCATGTTGAGGCCAAAACAATCCATCTCCGCCATTGTTCCACAAATGAGCAAATTACAGACATCTTCACCAAAGCGCTTGGAAGAGAAAAGCTTGAAAGATTCAGAACGATGCTTGGACTCACCAACATTCCTTCAGATTAAGGGGGGAATGTTGACACCTAATCCTCAGTGATTGGGGAACTGAATGTGAACAGTCATCGAGAAGATGAACTGAACAATCACATTCATGTATATAATAGGTAGCTGGCTAAATGAATAAATGCATTAGTTTTCTGGAGTTACTCCTGGCCTGACAGTTTGTCACAAAATGAGATCAACCCTAGTAATAATGGCATTCCCCTAAAACTATTTCTCACTTCGATATGACTTGAAGAGTTTAATAGACCTTTGTAAGATGGGCAATACTAACATAATCTTAAAAAACATAAGAATACCAATAGTAGATCTACATAATACACAAGGATCTACCTTAGAAGTCCTTAAACAAGAAACCTAGCTAACTTGGGAACCACACCTCTCTTTCTCCTATTTTTGACTTCACCATTTACAATACATTATATAGGTATCACACAACATCCAAAACCCCAATATGTTAACCTAGATTATATTACAATTCTAATTCCTAAACATAATTAATTTACAATGGGCCAAAACACTATTGGCTTAAAAAACATAAAACATGCCAAAAACATAACCAAAAAATTCTTTTAACATTACTACCCTCGAACCCCCAATGGGTGACCCATTAGCCCATGGTATGTTGGCACTCATTGTTGATTTGTGTAGCTTGGGAGGTACTCCAAGCCCTAGGGTTCAGGGTTTGGAGAGAAAAGTGCCACAAGGGTCACTTGTGGGCTTGGAACTCAAGGATGGTGTTTTGCACCCAACCATGTTTGGGGCAATTCCGGAAGCACATTTCTACATGTGATGGCATGAGACAATAGAGGGAGGAAAAACAAATCTAACACTTCAAGAATTGTCGAATTCCAAGTTGTAGAAGTGGAGAAATAAATTTTTGAAGTTGACAAGTAATTATTGGTTTTCAAGTCATGTAGGCTTAAAGTAAAATTTAGCCAATAGATGTGTCTCTTCACTAAATCGTTGGAGCCCCTTTATTGGCTATAAGTAAAGTGTGATTTGATGTGTTATAGGCATCCAAAAGTGCAACACATACATTGGTGAGCAGCTCGTTGGAGGAGGATATCTCTGTTTTGGATGAAGCAAGGAGGGACAGATCAACATGAGAGTTAAGGGACTGTTTGAAGGCTTTTTCAGGGGTCCGAGTTGCTGGAGAGAGGGCTAAAGTGCCTTGCTGGAGGGCCAAGGCAGAGATAAGTTGTTTGAGTGCTGTTTTGAGGTAATTAAGGGTGGATAGACCCTTGGAAGGGGCGACCACAGTCCTAGAAGGCTGCTGTGGGAAGGCCATAGGCCTAACCAACCTAAACAGAGCTGCATAGGGCAGTGTTGGGGTTGGTTCATGCCCAAGACAACAATGTTGAGCAGGAGGATACTTCTAAGGGTAGGCTGCAACATTTTAGGGTTGTTTTGGTGACTGTTTAGGGGCTGTTGTAGCAATCCAGGATGCCCTAACCAGTCACAATTACAACAACAATGAAACAAACCCAAAACATCAATGTTGAAGTGTGTTGGGTCACAATTTGGTGACTAGATTTGGATCAGAGTTGGTGCAACCTGTGGGAGCCAATTTGAGGGCTTGTTTGAGTGACCATAAGCCTTCATCGATGCAGATTTCGAAATGTAGTATTGGGCATCTTTGGACTAGTGGGACGACAGCGTGTTGATAGCCCAAAGTAGCCCTAGACTAGCAGCCTTGAAGTGATGAAGATAACTGAGGATTGGGTGAAGTTTGTAGCCTTATGAGTAGCTTTTTGATGGACAAAAGAGGCTACTAGAAGGCAGATTGAAGCTCAAGAATTGGCCAACCTAGAGAGCAGATTGATGAGCCCATGTACATGCAGTAGAAGTGACATGCAACAATGTTAGGTGGCAGATCTCCTGGAGTCTTGATGTGTTGTCCTCTGAAGGACTAAGGGGCAGCTAGTGAGCAGTACGGAAGCGAAGGAGCGGCAGGACAAGATATGATATAGAAGCTACAGGGAGGTTTGTCATTGTATCTTGTATGCCATATATTGTTGTATTATTCGGATTTGGTTTAATACAATGAAGATTGGTGATTGTACAATTTTGTTAAAAAGTGTGTATATTTGTGCATAGTGATTTACTGCTTTATATTTCCATTGTGCAAAGTAGTTTATGGTTGAGATTCTTGGTTTGGTAGCATTAGTGATTTTAAGACTCTAACCTAGACCCAAGGTTGTGGAAATTCATCATGGTATCAGAGTGTGTCTGAGCTACTTTGGAAGTAAGTAAATTAGAGTTGTGCGTAGCGAAGTACAACGTGAGAGGGAGTTGGTCACATTGTAAGTGAAGGGCTCATTACAATGTTGAAGTTGCAGGAAGGTCCTTAGTACAAGGACAGGTTGGAGGGGTTGTCCAACTATATTCCTTGGAAGGAAAGGATCAAGTTGGTCTTGCAGGTCAATAGACTTTGGGAGTTTGCCGAGAAAGAGATCAAGTAGGCAACAGACCCTAAGGAGTTGGAAATATATGAAGATTTAGATGCGAGGGCGAGATTGATCATCTTAGATGGTGTGAAGGATGCCTTAATACCTCGTTTTTCCGAGAAGAACAATGCACATGAGATGTGATGATATGAAAATCACTTATGTATGATCTTAGTTAATTAATGCAGGTATTAAAGACTCATGTGCTAGGATATGCCTATGTTATTTTAAGCAATGGATCAATACGATTGCGAAATGCATAGGCATTGGAAAACAGTAAGAGATCGCAGTAAGCAAAACAGAAACACAACAATTTAATAAGGAGTTCACCCAATCCTCCTGGGCTACGTCTCCTGGTCCAACTTTTAGTGGTGGCCTTTTTTTATTGTGTCTTTAAGCAAAGTTTTTACGATGGGGAGCTCAATTTGAGTCTCCTGTAATAGATGATGCTTAGTAGGGTGGTATTTGGATTCCCAAAGCCACTAGAGTACACAGACTCCCCCTTACCAAGTCTCGACCTCAATTGGTCTTAATGGGATGAGTCCAATTTGGTACTTAGTTCCTGATAGATATCCTCACAAGGATTGCTTGAACCTTTCAAGCCTTCTCGATTTTGTTTGCTTGATGCTGCCTTAGCTCTACAGGTCAGCTCGACTTCTCTGTGGTCTGCTTCTCGCTTCATTCTCTATTCTGTCTTCCCTCTGCTCTTTGTCTGTTCGTGGCTTAGAGCCAATCCGTCCCTTGACTGTTCGCTTCCTCTTCTGGCTCTTCGGATTGCCTACCTCTGTCCGTTGGAATTCCCTGCTTCTGTGTCATCGCCACTGTGTAACGTTTCACATAGAGTTGGCCACTTGTCTCCTTATGAGCTGGGCGCTAGCTTTTCCTCGAACGGTTGTTATTTCGGTTAGTCCGTGAAATGATTCATTCGCCAGCTCATCGGTCATGTCGAACCCTAAATGTGATATGCCTCAGCCTATTCTTTTGTCAAATCCGGTCTCCCATCAGGTGCAATCTCTGTCGTTGATCTTGGGCCTCCAGATCCTACGATCATCGCTTTTATCGCACGGGTGAGTTGCTCGACCGTTAGCCCGTGATGTGAGTGGTTTTTCTCTCCCTGCCGGACACACGTCACTCACTGTATGGAATCATTGGGTCGTTGGCCAAACCCACTTACTGCCCGAAATGCCTCCGATATTTCGTCAGTTTTGAGCATGGGACCCGTCTGTTGGTTTTAGCGCTTTTCCCATGACTTTCTGGTTTTCCTTGTGACCGAGCGCTCAAGGCTTTTCCTTCTTGAGGGGTTTTGCCCAGCGATTGCACTAATCGCGTATCAGAAACAACCTCCGTTTCTGGGTTTGAGCTTCCTAATTGCCATTTTTGTGCCATGCACTGTCCCCATGGGCCAACAGTCAGCACGCTTTGACCGAAGGTCCTCATTGCTCTGTGCTGGCTGCAAATTACCATTCTTCAGAGGTTATTTCTGATAGCTATAAGATTTCCTGAAGTCTGTCATCCATTTTTAACAATCATGGAATTGTTTGAGGATTCAATTTGGATCACGACCTTCCCATTGAAAAAGCTTTTGGACCACCAAAAGTTGGTTTTCAAGCATCGACTATGTGAGGATACAACTATTTCACTTGTCCAATCTCTATCCATTTTGCACTGCTTGGCTTTGAACCCGAGCCCAATTCTGAGGTACTCAACATCTCCCCTGCGCGTCGTTCTCACCTTCCTGTCCTGAACTGTGTCTTCCTGCAATTCATTAAGATATTCAGGGAGTAGGTCATCAATAAAAGGCAATTGACTCTGTTCTTCAGGATCTTCAATTAACGAAGGTTCAAATAGTCTCAAGCTGTTTGCATTGACGGCTAAGTAGATGTGCATATAAGCTGGCAAATCAAGGCGAAAAGCATTCTCACAAATTTTCTCAAGGATCTTGAAAGGTCCATACCTTATTGGTTTCAGCTTTTTACCTTCACCTTGCATCCTGTCCTTGCTGATATACAGCCAGACTTGATCACCAACTTGGAAACTATGCTCCATCCGATACTTGTCATGCCTTGCCTTGTATTTGGCCTGGCTCTTTTCCAGCTGTTCCCACACTGCCTGGTGGATCTCTTGGATTTGTTCAATGAACCTAGTTGCCTTGTCCACATCGTTGTGTCCCTCAACTGTTGTGTCCTTACCAAAGACAAAATCCAAGGGAGACCTTGGTGTGAAACTAAAACATGTCTCAAAAGGAGATCTCTGTGTGGAAGAATGTTTGGCTCGGTTGTAAGCATGCTACTCATAACACAAATGTTCATCCCAAAGCTTAGGATTCTTGATGCAATATCCCCTAAGCAACTGGATCACCGTCCTGTTGACTACTTTTGTCTGGCCATCGGTTTGTGGATGGAAAGCTGTTCTTTTCTTCAGGTTGGTGTCCATCAGTTCCCACAGAATTGACCAAAACTTTCCCACAAATCGGGTGTCTCGATCAGATATAATGGAAGTGGGTAATCCAAAATGAACCCATACATGTTGAAAGAACAGTTTTGCAGTTTGTTCTGCTGTAATCTGTGTATTACAAGGTAGTATCAAAATACACATTTTGTTGAACCTATCCACAACAACATACAGATAATCATGACGTTTCCTAGATTTAGGTAGTCCTCCAACAAAGTCCATGGAACCACTTTCCCAAGGATGAGAAGGAACTGGTAATGGAGTGTACAAGCCTAGTTTTCTATTGCTGGGCTTGCTTTTAGCACACATAGTACACCCTCTTACATATCTAGAAACTGTCTCGTTCATTTTTGGCCAATAACAAAATCTTTGCAGCTGTGCAATTGTTTTACTTACCCCAAAGTGACCTGATATTAGAGAAGTGTGTTTCTCTCATTATCTTTACTCTTTCAGTTTGTGGAATGCATAACTTCCCACAATGATGTAGGAGTTGGTCCTTAATATGATAATCCAATTCTTCTACTCGTTTTCCTTGACTTAAAGTTGCATATACATCTTTGAAATCTATATCTTGAGCATATTGTTCAATGTAGCTCTCATGCAATATTGAATTATGCCTAAGTATAGTATATGCATTTATAATGGGTCTAGATAACATATCTGCAACTTTATTGTGTATGCCCTTTTTATATCTAATGACTAAATGAAACTGTTGTAGAAAACCCATCCATCTATAGTGCCTTGATTGCTGCAACTTAGTTTGGGAGTGTAGATATTGAAGTGGTTGATGATCAGTATGTATAACTGTTTCTTTGCCAATTAAGTAATGTTTCCACTTTTTTACACTCTGTACTAATGCATACAATTTTTTTTATCGTATGTGGGATAGTTAACTACTGCAAAATTAAATGTCTCAGAATGATAACATATGGGTTTACCATGCTGCATCAACACTACTCCCATGACTATTGGCATAGTCACTGGCATCCGTTTGAATCTCAAACAATCTTTTAAGATCTGATAGTGCTAGTACTGGTGCTGTACTAATATTTTCTTTCAAGGCGTTGAAGGCTTTTTGCTGTTTGCCTCCCCACTGAAACACCTTGTTCAATCTTGTTAAAGCATATAAGGGAGCTGCGATTAAGGAAAAGTTAGAATGAACATTCTCCAATATTGTGCTGCTCCTAAGAAGCTCCTAACTTCTATAGCAGATTTGGGTTTAGGCCAGTTTACAATGACTGCCACCTTAGAGGGATCTATCTTCAATTCACCAACCCCCTACTATATGTCCCAAATAATTCAAAGATGTTTTGCCAAATTCACATTTTGAGAGTTTAACATAAAGTTTTTCTTTTTTCAAAACATCTGGTGTTTGCTTAACATGCTTTAAATTTTCTTCCCATGTTTTGCTAAAGATCTGAATGTCATCCATATACACAATAACAAAAGAAGCAAGAAAAGCTCTGAGTACATCATTCATTATTCTCATGAAAGTAGCAGGAGCATTAGTTAAGCCAAAAGGCATAACCAACCACTTATACAATCCCTGCTTTGTTTTGAAAGCAGTTTTCCATGCATCTTGTTCTGCATCTCTGACCTGATGATATCCACTATGCAAGTGTAACTTGGAAAAATAAACAACTTCTTTCAATTGATCTAATAGATCATCTATGCGAGGAAGAGGATAACAATTTTTGATTGTTATCTTATTCAGTGCTTGGTAATCAGTGCACATTTTCCACGGGCCATCTTTCTTTCACACCAAAACGATTGGAGATCCAGATGGTGATGTGCTAGGTCTGATGAACCCCTTCTCGAGCAACTCCTACACCTTCTTGATTTCTGCATTCTCTAAAGCGGACAACCTGTACATCCCAATGTTAGGCAATGGAGCATCTTGCTGCAAATTAATATCATGCACTATTTCCTTTTTGGGTGGCAGACCTTTAGATTCTTGAAACAAGATATCATACTTTGAAACAACTTTTTCTAAATTAGCTTACTATTTAGCATCACAACCCTCAAATACATTGGTTTTATCAGGTTTCTTTTCCTTTACAACCATCAGTAAAAATTGTTTGCATGAATTTATAATTCGTTTCATCTGCCTTGAGTTTATGAGAGTGTAATTATTCTTGAGTTTCTGAGCTCTTACAAAGTATTTGATTCCATCTTTAATGAGTAGATACTTGTTCTCAGCTGTATAGAAAATAGCTTTTCTGTCATACAAGTAAGGATTTCCTAAAACAATTCCACATATATCCAAAGGAATTATGTCTAACTCAACCTCATCTACAAATGCTGACCCAAAAGAAAACTTGAGTTTGCATTGTCTAGTCATTTGTAGTTGTGCTTTATCACTTAACCATCTTAATGGGTATGGTTTATTGTGAGGTGTAGTCAATAATCCCAACTTTACAATTGCTTCAAAAATTAAATTTACTTGTGAGCCACTATCAAACAAAGTATCAATCTTTTGATGTTTGGAAATAACTCGAATATGGAAAAGCTCATGCCTTTTTCTCTCATTTTCTTCATCAATAGTAGATTGTGTAGAATTACTAGTAGATGCTTCAGAATTCTTACCTTTTATACCTGTGGCTGTAATGGTTGTTTTATCTCTTGAGTCTGACCCCAAATCTTTCTGGATAGCTGCAACAGTCTTCTTCTTCTTGCCCTTGAACTTCTTAGGTCTCAGCTCCAGATGCAGAATCCAACAATGCTCATCATCATGTCGATCCTTCTTACAGTGAGTGCATGAAGACTTGCTTTTCTGTGCAGTGTTGGCCTTCCTTTCTTTCCATTTCTGTTTTCTTTTCTCCTTATTCTTGCTTGCAGTGGGTTGGGATGATCCCCCAACTTTTGGGTTTCCATTCTTTCCTCTAGCTTCTAGATGTGTAGCTTAAACAGATACCTCATCTATACTAGTGGGATGAAACATGAGGATAGTGTGCCTCATGTAGCTGTGTAGACCACCGATGTACTTCAATAGAGTCTCAGATGAGTCTAATGAGATTCCTAGAATCAGAGCTCTCTTCCTAAATTCTTAGGTGTAACCTTGTACACTTTGCCCTTTCCACTGTCGAAGAGTTTTCCAGTGCATCATGGCTTTCTGCATGTAGGCCAGTGGATATAACTGTTTTTGATTGCACAAACAAATTCACTCTCGACATAAAAAGTCTTACCATGTCTCTTCAGGTCAGCTTGGGTCTTGTCTTCCCACCAAACCAAGGCAATGCCTCCAAGGCGTAGGTTGGCCAGTTGAATCTTGCTCTTGTCTGAATGAATACTTTGCACTCTGCAATAAACATCATTTTTTCTACTCCAGTTGTCCAACTTTTCTGCATTCAACTCCCCATCATATATTGGTAAATCAAATTTAACATCTAGTTTAATCAAAGATGTATTCTTTTTATGTTCAGGGCTATTAGGAGGTGTGAGAAAGCTTTCTTCTTCCCCCTTGCCTTTTGTGTGGTCATAGAGGAGAGACTCTTCTTCTCCTTTATCTTGTTTGGAGCCTGATGAATCTTCATCTTTATGTTTTCTAAAGTCCTTATACATTTCCTCTACCATGGACCTTATGGCCAGGAAACTATCTATAAATTGAGGGTCTGGCCCCACAAAACCTTCCTCCGACATTGTCTTTTGAGGATAGACTCTTCCAATTTAAGGATTAGTTTCGACCAACTCTCCTTCTCCTAATTTGAGCTTTGATCTAGTTAGCATTCAACAACTAAATCCAGCGCAAGCTTGTCTAACCTTAACAACCTATACCCTTGATACCACTTGATCTGAAAATCACTTATGTATGATCTCAGTTAATTAATGCAGGTATTACAGACTCATGCGCTGGGATATGCCTATGTTATTTTAAGCAACATATTGATAAGATTGCGAAATGCACAAGCATTGGAAAACAGTAAGAGATCATAGTAAGCAAAACAGAAACACAACAATTTAATAAGGAGTTCACCCAATCCTCCTGGGTGACATCTCCTGGTCCAAGTTTCAGTGGTGGCCTTTTTTTATTGTCTTTAAACAGAGTTTTTGCAATGAGGAGCTCAATTTGAGTCTCCTGTAACACATGATGCTTAGTAGGGTGGTACTTGGATTCCCCAAGCCACTAGAGTACACAGACTCCCCCTTACCAAGTCTCAACCTCAACTGGTCTTAATGGGATGAGTCCAATTTGGTACTCAGTTCCCAACAGATATCCTCACAGGGATTGCTTGAACCTCTCAAGCCTTCTCGGTTCTATCTGCTCGATGCTGCCTTAGCTTTGCAAGTCAACTTGACTTCTTTATTCTTTGCTTCTTGTTTCACTCTCTATTCTGTCTCCCCTCTGTTCTTTGTCTGTTCGTGGCTTAAAGCCAATCCGTCCCTTGACTGTTTGCTTCCTCTTCCGGCTCTTCGGATTGCTTGCCTCTATCTACTAGAATTCCTTGCTTCTGTGTCATCGACACTGCGTAACATTTCACAGAGAGGTGGCCACTTGTCTCCTTACGAACTGGGCGCTAGATTTTCCTCGAATGGTCGTCGTTTCGGTTAGTTCGCAAAATGATTGATCCGCTAGCTCATTGGTCATGTCGGACCCCAAATGTCATATGCCTCACCCTATTCATCTGTCAAATCCGGTCTCCCATCGGGTGCAATCTTCGTCCCTGATCTGGGGCCTCTGGATCCTACAGTCATCACTTTTATTGCATGAGTGAGTTGCTCGACCGTTAGCCCGCGATGTTAGCGGTTTTTCTCTCTCCCCGCCGGACACACATCACTCGGTGTATGGAATCGCTGGGTTGCTGGCCAAACCCACTTACCGCTCGAAATGCCTTTGATATTCCACCGGTTTTGAGCGCGAGACTCGCTTGTTAGTTTTAGCGCTTTTCCCACAGTTTTCTGGGTTCCCTTGTGACCGAGTGCTCGTGGCTTTTCCTTCTCGAGGGGTTTTTCCCAGCGATATGCGATTATCGCGTATCAGAAATAGCCTCCGTTTCTGGGTTTGAGCTTTCCAACTACCATTTTTGCACCATGCACAATCCCCATGGGCCAACGGTCAGCGCGCTTTGACCAAAGGTCCTCGTTGCTCCGTGATGGCTGCAAATTACCATTATTTAGAGGTTATTTTTGATAGCTATAAGATTTCTTGAAGTCTGTCATCCATTCTTAACAATCATGGAATTGTTTGAGGATCCAATTTGGATAATGTGGATGGCTCTTCAGAATTTGTTCCGTTATAAGAACGAGAACCGGATACTGGTATTAGAGGATAAGTTGAAGTCCACCAAGATGATAAAGGGTGAAAGGGTGACCTCGTATCTGACGAGATTGTCTCAGGTCAAAGATGAGCTTGTTGCCATAAGTGTGTCTACCTCGGATGGAGATATGATAAGGATTGCCTTGAAAGGGTTCACTGAGGATTGGAAGCCCTTCATCAAAGGGATCATTGTTAGGGAGAAGTTGCCAGACTGGGATAGGTTGCGGGATGACTTCATTCAGGAAGAGTTGCGAGACGAGGATCTTCATCCAAAGAAAAAGTCTTTAGATGATGACATGGAACTTGCAACGCTAATGAAGGGTAAGAAAAATAAGGACTTAAGTAAAGTCAAGTGTTTCAACTGTGGCAAGATGTGTCATTATTTGTCGAGATGTCCGATGAAGAAGAAGGGAGATGATGAGAAGAGGAAAGGAAAGCAGGCCATCGGTGTTTCCACTTCAGCTGAGATAGATGATCTCACCAGGAGATTGGAAGAGGAAGACTTTGCTATGATTTCTCATTGCTTGCAGGGTACTATCAATGAGGATGTATGGTACGTGGAAAATAGTGCGTCGAAGCAGATGACATGGTCACAAGAGGTTTTTGAGACTCTAGTTGAATGGGACTCGAAGTTGCACATGGTGTTGGGCGACAAGAGTCAGTTGGAGATCTGAGGATTGGGTGTTGTGCCATTCAGGATGGAGACATGATGTGTGATGTGGGTCCAAGATGTACTGTTTGTACCAGGACTCAGATAGAGCGTGATTTTCGTCTCGATGATCGAGAGGAAAGGGTTTGAGGTCTTGTTCTAGGATAGGAAGGCAAGACTCAGGCCTAGAGGTTATAAGTTCGATGGGATTGTACTCGGAGTTAGAGAGCATGGTCTCTACCAGTGTTGATAATATCGGTATCGAGAAAATTTCGGCCAGGGTCTAGAAAATATCTTATCGGCAATATCGGCGAAATATCGGCAAATATCAGCAAGCATAAAAAATGCATAATATATTCATTTTTTTATTTTATTTTTTATTATTTATTATTATTATTATTATTTTTTTATTTTATTTTATTTTTATTTTTTATTTATTTATTTTATTTTATTTATTTATATCTTTATTTTATTTTATTTTTTTTTTTATTTTTTTTTATTTTTTTTTTTAAAATTTTATTTATTTATTTTATTATTTTATTTTTATTTTATATATTTATTTATTTTTATTTATTTATTTATTTTTTGCAGATTTTTAAACATATAAAGCAATAACAACATGAAATAAACACATTGGCACATAAATATGAAGAAAACACTGATATATATGATGTCAAATAGAAATGATACATCAAAGGCGATATCAAATCCTGCTGATCCCTGATAATTGTCAATTCAAGGACTCAAATGTGGAGAACAAATAAAAAATAACATCACATATATAAAAGTATCTCATCATCATGAGTTATATGTAGCATAACAAATAAAACTAGCAGCTATCTATCTGAAATAATTGCCCTGTCCCCCTTTTACAGGAAAACATGATGGGCTGTTTGCCAGGCCTGCCCCTAGTAGTAGAAGGCCCTGACCCTACCTCTGCACCTAATGTTAGATAATGAGTGCTAGGTATGGGGCTATGCTCTCCTATATCTATAGCAGATGGTGTTGATGCTGATGCTCCCGCAGTGTCCTCCTCCTCCCCTCCTGCTCCTTCTCTGAGTGCTGTTGCTTCTCCGACTCCGAGTCCTCCTCTTGCTGCCCCTGTTCTAATGGATCATCTGCCACTGGCTCTAACCATGAAGGTGACTCCTCCAAGATGGGCTCCTCAGACTCCACCCTCCACGGAGACAATACATCAATATTGTCTAAGGAAATGGCATATGGATCCATTGGTGATTCTATTTGCCTCACTCGAAGTCGGATGTTATAATGCACATACACCAAATCATTGAGGCGTGCGAACTCCAACCTGTAAGAGTGTCAAAAAAAGTAATGAGTCTTGGCTCTTGACTCTTGACTCTTGACACTTGAAGGTCATAAATTAAAAATTAAAAATTGCAATAAGTGTAATTGCTCAACTGAAGGCTTGAGCTCAAAGTTATACCTATTGCGCTTTTTGGCGTGTATTTTCTCAAATACACTCCAATTGCGCTCACACCCTGAAGAGCTACATGTTTGACTCAAGATTTGTATGGCCAATTTCTGCAAATTTGGTGCCCTTGCACCATAGCTTCGCCACCAAATATCTACAATAAAATAATGAAATAAAAAATTCAAAAACTTAAAACATAATTAAACTTTCAAATAAAAGTTACACAATTGAATTTAAAAAAAATAGTATTATAAGTAAGGAAATTCTAAATTGAAAATTCTAATTTCTAATGAGTGATGACTTGTCACTTATGTGGCATGAAGAGGGTCCTTTTCCTAATAGCATCATCAAAGCCAAATAAGCCAACACAATCCCGATAAGACTGTATCTCACGATTGATTTTGCTACGAAGCTCAGGATCAGGTACCATCCTTTGAATACAGGAATGGAGCCCTTCCATCACTTCGCCATCAAAATCAAAGTTGCATTTGTATGAAAATGCGGGGTTGAGGAAGAGTGCTGCTGCATGAATGGGTCGATGAAGCATCCCTGTCCACCGACTATCAATCACATCCCATAACATCATCTCCCTATCAAGGCAAACAGAACCCTTGTCTACATAATAAGAATGAATGGCCTCCTTGGCCCTATCCATGCCCTCATACAAATAAGCTAGTGCAGGCTTCTCCCCATCTACCAATCTGAGAACCTTTACTATAGGTTCACTAACTGCACATGCTTCTTCTAGTCCATGCCAAAATGTTTCAGAGTACACCATTTTTGCAATAGCTTTCCCCTCTTGTCTCCTGTTGTATCTACAATTACGCCAATCATCAGACACAAACATTTGCTTCAACTCGAACTGACATCGAAGCAAAGACTGAAGAGTAATAAAGTTTGTGGCAAAACGTGTGATGGCAAGACGCCACAACTCCTTGTTTCTAGTGAACCTCCTCATGAGGCTAAGAACAAAAGCATGGTTATAAATAAACTTGGGGATGCTCCTAGCCATATCAACCGCCTCCTTGATGAAGGAGAGTTTCCCCATATCCTCAAGCAACAAATCGAGACAATGTGTTGCACATGGAGTCCAGAATAATGTGGGATGCCTCTCCATAAGCATTTTGCCGGCAGACACATAATTAGCTGCATTGTCTGTTATGACTTGCACTACATTCTGCACACCAATCTCCCGAATGAACCCATCTAACAACTCACATATCATTGCTGCGTCTTTGATATGTTCTTATGCATCCAACGATTTAACAAACATGGTACCTTTAGGACAATGTACCAAGAAATTTAGAAGGATCCTACTCTTCCTATCTGTCCAACCATCAGACATCACTATGCATCCAGTAACTTCCCATGTCTTTTTCAACTCCACCAATCTAGAGTTGATATCTTGCTTTTCTGCTTGAAGAATTGGCCCCTGCAACTCCTCATATGTGGCACTTTTGTACCCTGGGCCCACAACAACAATATCATCACACATTGGCTGCCAAAATGGATTGGTTTTGGTGATGCTGAGAGGTAAGTCGCTCCAGAAAATACACCTCCCCATGACTCTATCTGCTTCTTGCTTCTCCTTCTTTTTTAACGAGCGATTTTATGCCAGGTTGTGCTCCAGGTCTTGTTCGTGGAACAAAAAATGATGACCTCGCAGTCACACTAGCAGTAGCAGGTGATGGTGTGCTAGCTGTGGAACCCCTCCCACTAGGGCCACTACCCTCAACATCAAAATCAGGAGAAGATATCCCGAAAGATCTACCTGCATGTTCAACTTTGTTTCTTTCCGCCTCTTCCTTCTTTCTGTCCTTTTCATCAATTGCCTCAAGAACTTATTGTATAAGTTCCGGACTAGGAACTATACAAATCCCAACATCATGTCCACTGAGCCTAGCAAGATGGTATTTCAGTCGTGTAACCCCACCTGTTATCCTGGTCCCACACAATTTGCATGTAAGATATGCACGATCTGTCCCACCATCAGGGTTCCCATACTCCCAAAATGGGTCCAAGGATTTTGGCATATTTGTATTTTGTAGTGGGCTAACTCAAACTTAGGGCACCAAAAAAAAATTGGAATTAGTAACTGAATAAGTAATACTAATAACCACATCATTTTACAAAACAGTTTTTTTGCTACATTATTTGCAAATTTGCAAATTTGCAATGTGAATTGAAAATTGAAAATTCATAAATTCATTTGAAATTTCATAAATTCATACATAGAATTTACTTTTAGAAATAGGCAAACGGTAAACCTACCTCACTGTTTACAACTTCACATTGCACAATAAGAAACTAATTTCTAAGGTGAAGAAATTTAATAGAGATGAACCCCTAATATATAATAAAATTAATAAATAGCCTCTTTAGCTATGGACTCAAAAAAAATGGAGTTTGCTCTCCAAATATGGAGAAAACTTGAAAAATTAAAAATTTAAAACCCTTGCATTTGCTCATGGGCATGAAAATCTTTTCAAATGGAAAAAAAATCAAGCAAAATGATTGTAGGCAAATAGGCAAGCAAGAACAAGCCTAAAACTAACAAAAAATTCATTAAAATAGGGGTTTATTTGAACATACCTGTTAATGGAAGAAATGAAATTGTCTCACTTTTCTTGAAGCTTAGATCAATGAAATCTTCGTTGTTGGTGGCGATAATAGCTATGGAACGCTCAAACCCTCCTTGGCAGCAAACACATAGCTCTCTCCTTCCTTCTCTAGCAACCAGAAATGAAAATGATTCATAAAAAACCAAAATCCGAATTTTATAATTCGCGTGGCGATTTAAACTGTCTCCCGACAATAAATTAGGTCGTTGCGCGATATTTTTCCGAAATATCGGCTATATTTCGGCTCGCCAAAAATATCGCGATATTTATTAACATTGGTCTCTATAGGTTGATGGGCAAGCCCGTGGATCATGGAAAGAAGCAGGTGGAGCAGGTATAGGTTCCCAAGAAGAAGATACACCTTCCCGAGAAGGTCCAGGTTCTAGAGACTCAAAGGGAGTCAAGTTCGAGAGGGAGCTTGCAGATTCAGAGGGAGACTCTGCAGTCCAAGAAGAGCACATGGTCAGTGGGAAGCAAGGGTTCTCCTACAACTGCCAAGAAGGAATCATGGAGAGAGTGGAAGATGTTACAGGATAAGAAGAAGAAGCAGGGTGCTTCTAGCAGTGACAACAACACTTCTGAGAAGGGTGTAGTTCACCGTACAAGGATTGCTGCAATTATGAGCACTAGGAGTTGGGCAAGTGTTGCGAGCAATGATGATGATGAAAAAGTACTTCCTAGTCTTGGTAGTACCTCCCTCGCTAAGAGGGAGTGTTGATTTGTGTATTTTGGGAGGTACTCCAAGCCCTAGGGTTCAAGGTTTGGAGAGAAAAGCGCCACAAGGGTCACTTGTGGGCTTAGAACCCAAGGATGGGGTTTTGCACCCAATCGTGTTTGGGGCAATTCTGAAAGCACATTTCTACATGTGATGGCATGAGATGACAGAGAGCGAAAAGACGAATCTAACGCTTCGAGAATTGTCAAATTCCGAGTTGTAGAAGTTGAGAAATGATTTTTTGAAGTTGACAAGTAATTATTGGTTTTCAAGTCATGTAGGCTTAAAGTAAAATTTAGCCAATAGATGTGTCTCTTCACTAAATCGTTGGAGCCCCTTTATTGGCTATAAATAAAGTGTGATTTGATGTGTTATAGGCATCCAAAAGTGCAACACATACCTTGGTGAGCAGCTCGTTGGAGGAGGATATCTCTGTTTTGGACGAAGCAAGGAGGGATAGATCAGCGTGAGAGTTAAGGAACTGTTTGAAGGATTTTTCAAGGGTCCGAGTTGCTGGAGAGAGGGCCAAAGTGCCTTGCTGGAGGGCTGAGGTAGTGATAAGTTGTTTGAGTGATGTTTTGAGGTAACTAAGGGTGGATAAACCCTTGGAAGGGGTGACCACAGTCCTAGAAGGCTATTGTGGGAAGGCCATAGGCCTAACCAACCTAAGCAGAGTTGCGTAGGGCAGTGTTGGGGCTGGTTCATGCCCAAGACAACAAAGTTGAGGAGGAGGATACTTCCAAGGGCATGCCACAACATTTTAGGGTTGTTTTGGTTACTGTTGAGGCGCTGTTGTAGCAGTCCAAGATGCCCTAACCAGTCACAGTTACAACAACAATGTGGTAAACCCAAAACAATAGTGTTGAAGTGTGTTGGGTCACAGTTTGGTGGCTAGATTTGGATAAGATTCAATGCAACCTGTGGGAACCAATTTGAAGGCTTGTTTGAGTGACCATAAGAATTCATTGGTGCAGATTCTGCAATGTAGTATTGGGCATCTTTGGACTAGTGGAGGGTAGCATGTTGATAGCCCAAAGTAGCCCTAGACTAGTAGTCTTGAAGTGACGAAGATAACTGAACATTGGGTGAAGTTTGCAGCTTTATGAGTAGCTCTTTGATGGATGAAAGAGGCTACTAGAAGGTAGATTGAAGCTCGGGAATTGGCCAACCTAGAGAGAAGATTGATTAGCCCGTGTACATGCAGCAAAAGTGACATGCAGTAGTATATGAGTAGCTCTGTGATGGACGAAAGAGGCTACTACAAGGCAAATTGATGCTTGGGAATTAGCCAACCTAGAGAGAAGATTGATGAGCTTGTGTGCATGCAGCAAAAGTGACATGCAGTAATATTAGGTGGCATCTTTCCTGGAGTCTCGATGTGTTTTCCTTTGAGGAACCATGGGGAAACTAGTGAGCAGTACAAAATCGAAGGACATGGAGGACAATATACGACATAGAAGCTGCAACGAAGTTTGTCATTATATCTTGTATAACATAAAATGTTTTATTATTCAGATTTCATTTAATATAACGAAGGTTGGTGATTGTACAATTTTGTTAAAAAGTGTGTATATTTGTGCATATGTGATTTACTGCTTTATATTTCCACTGTGCAAAATAGTTTATGGTTGAGATTCTTGGTTTGGTAGCGTTAGTGATTTTAAGACTATAACCTAAACCCAAGGTCGTGGAAATTCAATACTCATAGCCTACCCCTGGAGGTCCTTTGCTCTAGGATCCTACAAATCATACAATACAGCGCGTTGAACAACTCTATCACTTAATGGGGTGGAGAAAGCGTCATGAACATAAAATTTATTTAGGCCTTGTTGACCACTGGTGTGGCACCTGATGATTATATGAAGTCTCTATGCCCAAGGATGATCAAGAGGACACTTGTACCATCAAATATCATCAGTGAACAAAGTTTTTTAACTCTACTTCTATTTTCTCATCATCTTTTTTATACCCAGATTCCACACCCTGTGGGGAATTGTAATAAGTAATACTAGTAATGATGAGTTTTGAGTTTGTAATAGGCCTAGGATGTTGGGACTTGATTAGCAAACGAGTACACCTTGAAGTGTTTTTTTTATCTGGTTAATTATCCCTTCTTTTTTAGAGGCAGATAATTTTATGGGTTTTTCACTCACTTTTTACCTCAAAGTCAGGGTGACGGTTTGAAGGTTGGGCCCCTAACACATATTAGTGTCTAGAGTCAATGTATATTACCATACTAGATCACACAAAAAATTTCATGGAATTTGGTTAGGTCTAGGTAGTAATTTTTTACTTTTTTAGATTTTATGCACCGCGGAAATTGCTAATAAAATTGTATTTTCAATGTAATAAGTGATCTCTAGAGAAATTGTATGGGGTATGAATAATGAAATTTGCACATCTCACCTTCAACTTTCTACTATGACACACTTTGAGGGGTTAAACATGTGTTTTGAACCCTCAAAGCCCACTTTTTCTAAGTTTAATGGGAACTCTGGTAATTAATTAAGCCAGAAATTAAATAAATGGAGAAAAATAAATATCCACACGCTAAATGTTGTGGAAATGAGTTGGAAAATTATGGAAGATCTAAAGCGAAGTTCCAAGGTGATGTAGACTCCTAAAATCAAGGAAAGGACGTGCTCAAATAAAATCGATTTTTTGGCATCAAATGAGAAAACTACTTACTTGGAAATTCGAATGTGTGAAGTTAATGCACATTTGGGAGAATATTTGGTGGAGATTTTGTGAGAAATTGTCTCCACATGGGTTACCACCCATATACACTTGTCATTCCATCATAAAATTCGAATTTGGCACATAAGAGAAGAAGAAAATGATGTTTCACTTGCCATAATTAGATTTTTACACTTGGTAATGGAGCTCCATTCAACAAATTCAAATTTCTCTTTGGGATTGTCACCTTGTGCCACTTGTTTAATCACTTCTACATTGAGATTGACTCCCATAGTTCTATATAATAGAGCTTTGAAATATCATTTGTATCAATTGAAAATGAGATATTGTGCTTGGGGAATCACTGCTCTTATGTACACTTATGTTCTATTGCAATAAAAGACTTTGGGGTTTCACATATGAGGTGTTTTTCTTGAGTAAGATAATATCTTGATCAATGTGTTTCATTTTCTACTTATACTATTGTTTTCATTAGTTTCCATTATGCTTTATAGATTTGTTAATGTGCAACTATTTCACATTGGCATTTGGTTTTGAGAGTTTGCTCTATATAAAGTTTTATTTGATTTTCCAATAAATCTCTAAGACCTCTTTATCATTGTATTTCTTTTAACCCATGTGGATTTAATGTTTATTTGAAGTTGTGTAGAGACATCTCTTAGATCAAGTCTCAAGAATGAGGGAAAAATCTTGGAGGAATCATCCCTCTTGAGAAAGTTCATTGAAGAACCCACATTTGTCATTTCCCAAGGCCTCATCTCATGATTTTGTGTTGTAGGGATCTTTGGTTTTTAGCTTATGTTTCAAGATCCAATTTCGATTAAAATCATTTGTCTCAATTTGTTGTGCTAATAACGATTTTATTTTGCTATTGAAGAACATGTTGAAAATTAGGCAAGAATTAGAGTTTTGCTCCAATTTCTTAGTCTAAATTTTGTAGAATATTTGTAGATTATATTTGCTAACTTTCCTTTTTGTTTTACACTAAGTTTGAGTGTGGGTTTTGCAGAAAATTCAGATCTATTTATGGACTATGCTCACTTTTTGTATTGACAGGGTTGAGGGAGCTAAAGTTTGAAACTCTAACTATTTGTTATAGGACCCTATGAGGACTTGAGGGTCAACTTTAGGAAGGTCATGGGCAATCTTGGATAGCAACAAATTAGCTTGGCTACAGGCCTTTGTGCACTTGTAATTTTCAGATTTTAAGAGTTGTTTCTTGGCCATTGTAGTTGCCACTTCTTGGAAGGAGATCTTGGTTTCTATAGACTCCTATTTTGTAATTGTCTCTTCCATCTTTTGGGCAACCCATTAAGGGGCCTTTTACTCATTGTAAAAAGCTAATAAAAGATCTATTTTTCTTGAGGGAGATTGTGCTTTACCCATGGCATCCCTTCTCTCCATTTAGGGAGAGAAACATGTGGGTGAATTAACTTTTGCATCTTCTCGTTTTCCACTTTAATTGCATGCTTAAAATTTATACAAACTCATCACATTTTTATTTTGTTCAAATAAGTTTGGTACAATTCAATTTAAGTTTTTGCATTCTCCATTTTATATGTTGATTTGAGCTACAAACACTTTACATTGAACAATCTACTCTTCACATGTTCATTAACTTAATTTTCTATAAGTCATTTTAATTTCTTTTTTTTTGTAGGCTGGGGCGGGACTCTCCGATTTACATGTCCATTAAGTACCCCTCAACGGGGGAAGGGTAACCCAAGATTTGAACCCAAGACTTCCGGTTCGGTGAGACTTCATTTCCACGGCCATTGCCGCTTGAGCTACCCCATGTGGACATAAGTCATTTTAATTTCATATTGTAAATTCAAGTCCATTTTTTTTGCAAAGTTAATCAATCTTGAGCTCACTTAATCACAAACATTGTTATTTACTTACATGCAAGACATCTCTTAAGTTTTATTTACTTTTGGGTAAATCACAAAACTATCATAAGGCAAAGAAAATAACTTTCACAAATCCTATATGTGTATGCAACCTTGTGTTTAAGGCAATTTCTATCATTAACTTAATTTTTGCAAATTTACTTGCATGACATAGTAGACATATTAAATTAGTTTCATTTTACAAGCTTCCAAAGCCTCTTTCAAAATTAACCTCCAACTCAAGTTGTTTGTATAGACATTTAGGGACCCTCCACCTCTATGGACTCTCTACTGTGAGATCTGAATTTTCGGGTGAGGGTGAGGTCTGAGGATTGGAGTTTAATTGAAATCTTGCTTATTAAAGTTTAACTAATAAAATAAATCAAGAGCACATTTACATCACAACTTAACTTTACTTGCAAATGCAATTCTTGTATTTATGCTATCTTGGATTTATTTGAGACTTATATGCAAATATAATTTTTATTTCAAGAAGCATTTATTTTATTATGCAATTATTGTGACCTTTATTTTTGCAACTATTAGCTTTTATTACTTGGAATATTCTCATTGGTGCAACATTATTTCAAATTACTTCATGTATTTGCTACTTTGATGATCATTATGCTCACAAGTAATTGATGTATTTTGTTATATGGGGCATTCTCTTTTAAAGTAATATTTCCTTTATAGTTGCAATTGGTGTTCATATGCTTATTCGGGTCTAACATTTGAATTGTCTATCATTGTATCTTGATTTCATTTTTTTAGCAAGTTATTGTTATTTATTGGAAGGCATTGGTTTGTAATTTGAATATATTATTGAAATTTGCACATTTATTCATATGTTGGCTTAATTCTTGGAAGCAAGTTATTTTTGACAAGTAATCCAAATTAACTTTCTTCCTAGAATCTCATATCATTTTAATCTTAACTTTTCATTTAGGACTACCCCCTTTAGCTAACCTAGGAGATAACTTAAACAAAAAGAGAGGTGATTTAGTGCGACAATCCCTTCTCTTAATTCCCTGCCACCAACCACACCTTATGGGGTTGAAGGCTTTTCTCACTAACTTGTAGGTAGGTGTAGGGCAGGGTCAACAAGCCTCAAAATCCTATGTAGACTCTAATGCCTCCTCTCACCTTCTTGTGTTATATTACTGTCAAGTATATCCAATATAACTCCTCCATGGGGCATATTACCCTAGCCACAATCACTTTGTAAATATCTTATTTTATGCTTTCTTTGATCTTCAATTTCAATAAGTAGGGCCTTTTTTAATGGGCTTGACATTTAGCTTAAATTCTACTCACATTTCTTCATGCTCCCTTTTCATTCATTTAATTTCTATGAATCTTTGTAGAAATGGGTCTGCATGCTCCCTAAGCAATGTTGAAACCTCAATTGTCATCTCATCATCCTAATAGACTCTGATAGATGGAAACCAAGGGTGGTCCTTTGTACCAATGTTCAATCATCTAACCTCTGAAGGCTCCTTATATATTTTCCCTTTAAGGCCTTCCACTATCTCCTTCATTAATTTTTTTCCTTTGGTTTCCAGAATGATAGATATCACAATTTTTATGAGATTTCATCGTCTTCTACTTCTATTGCCTTAATACAATTCTTAAAATCTCATGACCATCTCCCCACTATGGATTGTTGACACTGATGATGCAGTTGTCATGTTGCAGTGATTGATGGTTGGCATTGATGTCAGCCTGGGCATGTATGGAAGATGTTTGTGTTTTTATGGTGTGTTACTATGGAAGATGCTTGGCTTGTTAGTTGTTGGTGCTTTGATAGTTCTGCAGATGTTTAAAAGAGTTGTGGAGCAAGTTAATAGAGTTTGTATTAAAGTTTTTGTTTTTCTCCATACTTTGCCACAACTGCATGTAGCCAGTCTTATGCGTGCGGTTGTAGGCCTTTAACCACACAAATGTTGTCTTATGGGTGCATTTGCAGCCAAATTTTTGATGTTTTGTGCGTGCGGTTGCAGGTTTAAGTATGTGTTAGGCATTACCTTGGTATTGAGCATGAGTACAACAATACCTTTTTATATTCCCTTGGTATTTGATTTGAGAGTGTGTATAATGCCATAGTACAATTATCCTTGGCATTGACATTACCATGGTATTGGTATGTGTGTGGAGCAGGTTGGCATGTGTTATTGACATTACCATGGTACAAGTGTCCTAGGTATTGACATAACCATGGTATTTGTCTATGGTATTGGTTTGGAGATTGTTGAGGATATTTTGGCATATACTTGTGAG
The DNA here is from genome assembly GCA_000404065.3 of Pinus taeda. NCBI lineage: Eukaryota > Viridiplantae > Streptophyta > Pinopsida > Pinales > Pinaceae > Pinus > Pinus taeda. Next base: position 40,982 of record APFE030108499.1, read on the forward strand.
TGTTGAATTAGTGTGTGGAATGATGGAGTGTGTGTATGGGTGAAGTGAGTGAGTACTACAATACCTTGCATAGATAATTGTACATCTGTAGCTGGGTTTTGGGGTTGCATATCAGATTTCTATTATTCAGATCAGAGAGGCTATTGGGTTGCTCATGTTGAGCATATTTTAGAACCCAGTCTGAAACATTTTGAAATGTGGTTTGCATGGAGGAGTTGGAGGCATAAAGACTTCATGCTTGCAGAGACTAGCAGACAGTGATTAGAGGAGGTGAATCTCAATCCAATGGTAGTTGGATATTCCAATGGTTGTTAGGCGAGGTTCATTGGTTGTGGAGGCTTCGGTAGATGTTTATCTGCAGAGTTTTGTGAGTAGAAACTTCTCAGTTGATGGATGTCAGCACATGGTGTAGGAGTTGAGTCTTTCTGCTAGTGGGTGTTAGTTGCTTCATGTAAAAAATTTGTTCAACACTTAATAAAAGACTTGGGCAGTGGCAACAACAGGTGGTTTTTTTCTCTAGAGAGGTTTTTCCACTAGAAACATTGTGTCCTCTTATGTGCATGATTTATTGTTGATTCTTCATTGTGTTTTTAATTTGTTGCTGTAATGATTCTACATGCTATTAATTTGTTTTGATGTTTTATCACTAGATATTCGGTGTTTGAGTAAAATTAATTAAAAGTTACAGAATCACAGTTACCACTAATTCACCCCCGCGCTTAGTGGTAAGCTCATTTCCAACAATTGGTATCAGAGTGAGGTTCTCTCGGTGGAGCTTGATTGCTTGAGAGAAGATCATGGGCCATGGCCAAGAATAAGAGGAAGTGATCCCAAAAAAGGAAGAGCCACAAACAAGCTAAGAATGCTGCAAAATCAGAAGAACCTCTCCTCTTAGTAAAAGGTCTGGTAGGTGATATTTTCAGTCATGAAGATTTTATTTCTTGTTTCCAGTCTAGTGATGATGATCTTGGAGTCATTGATGAAGATAATAATTAGATTTTTGAAGTTGATTCCTCGAGAGATGAGGAAGGTGTATTTCCAGTGCAAGAGCATGAAGATGAAGAGCTTAATAGGTTAGTAACTCTTGAGGCCGAAAATAAAGCTCAAGTGTTAAACTTGGCAACTAGGGTCAAACTCCACATGGGTCATTTTGTTTATGACAAATGATGTTTTTCTTGGATTCCTCTCTCCGAGAGGTGTAGGATTGATCTAAATATCATCCGATTCTGACATGTACAAATGAAGATATGAATTTATTTATAGTATGGACAAATTGTCAAGGTCGACCAGTAAGCAAAACAAGCATTCAAACCCCCAACTCATCCTCAACGTTGCATATAAAAGGAGACCTCAAGTCATTTTCATCATCATCTCATCTCACATCTCTCTCTCCTCTTGTGATTGGGTATGCATATTTGTGTAGCGTTCTCTTACATGTGCGAAGGAAGAAGGACGAATTTCTATTTGGCTTTGTTGACCAGCGTTGACTGAGCTACAAGGAGGCTATTTGATTGCATTGACGTCAAGCGTTGACCTGTTTTGTCTTTAGTTTGGGTGAAGTATCTCTATCCTAGGAGGCCACAGTTCTGGGTTCTAAAATCGAGGCAATCAAACCTCTCCTTTGACTAGCGTTTACTGTACTAGGGTTGGTCGAAGAGTTGACTTTTGTTGGCCAATTTGACTGGACTATTTCATACTATTTTGGGCTGATTAGACTTGTTGTTGGAGGCTGAAGTTGACTAAGTTTGACCAAGCTAAATAGAGGAAGAATTCTGCCCTATTTGACCAACGTTGACTTTTCTAGTTAGCTCTTTTGCTGCTGTCATAAATGATCAGATTTGTAAATTGTATTATCTCTCTCTTGGCTAAACTAATGAAGATAAGAAGAATTGATCAAGGGTTTTCCCACACTGGGGTTTGTCCCTAGCTAGTGCCACATTTTATGTCCTCTTGTCTTGGCTTGCCTTCCACTGTTTATGTTTATGTTATATCTACATTTTAATATCATGTTGACGTGATTGCTAAACTGGATATTGATATTGGGCTTGTTGACCACCATGTGTCAACTTTCTATAGCAGTACACCCCCTTTTCGTCGCAAAATGGATAGTTCTTGATTGATGTGTCCGTGCCATTCGACAGTCATCGTCTTCTTGATCATATTATGTTGTAAACCCAGTCTACATGTGTAATTGTAAATAATCTTAATAGAACTGAGTCATGTATGTAGATTGCCTAGGTAGACCTAATTTTCTAGTGATAATCTATGTTCCGAAAGGTTTTTTGTCTCACCGATCCATGATCGGCAGAGTTTTCCTTCAGCCTAACCCTAAATCCGGAATGGATTTTGTCATTAGAATTTTAGGGGAATCCTAGTGTGTTGATCTGCTAGATTATGTTTGGTCGCAGAACTGGGTGGTCTATGAGGGTCTATTTCAAATGGGTTTTCTCCCTTAAGATGTAAAATTGGAAAGTTCATGGTGTAAAGTGTCTTGAGGGTTAGAAAATGTTTTAATACCCTCATAAGTCATAAGTCCTAAGTCCTAGGTCCTAGGTAATTTTTCCAAAGGCTAAGTTCGAGGATCCATTTAAAAAAATAAAAATGAAAATAAAATAAATAATAAACATAACAATTAAAATATAATTATTAAATAAAAAATATAAATTTAATAAATTTTAACTTTATTATATTATTATAAATTTAAAATAGAATAAAAACTTAAAAAATAATAAAATAATAAATTTTGAGTAAATAAATGCAAAATTTCAATTTTTTAATGCATTAAAAATTCAACGAATAAGATTAAGAGATATCTTGATCCTCATCGATGGTTGAGATCATTTTGACATGCATCACTCGAATTAGCTGTTGGGAATTTTTCCTTTAAATAGGGTGCTAGGGGTCATTTGAGATCATTGGATCTGTGAGTCTTGTGCTGAAGAAAGCTTTCTTGTAAACTTTTTCTGGTGCAAATAAAGAAAGACTTTCGGGTTGAAATCTTGCTGGTGTTACTCTCCTAAAGTGTTGTGAGCTATTTTATTTTCTGCATAATTTTATTTTCAACCATTAGTAATAGCTTAATGTAGAGTATTGTTGAACACATGTGTCTTGTTCACTTACTAGGGTTTGAATGGTATTAAAATTTCTGAAATAATGGCAGGTATCTCCATTGTATCTGGGATTTAGTACTGTTTTCTCTCTCTTTAGTGATGGTTGAAGTGAGTTGTGCAGGAAACCCTTATTTAGAAGATTAGTGGGCGTTTGGGGAAGTTCTCAGCTGAACCAACCAACTCCCGCAAAGCACTCTCTTGTAGAGCTCAGACAGTTTTGATTACGGGTTTATCATTTAGAATTTATTTCTGAGTTGCATGATAGTTTTTTCTAAAGCATTTCATAGCAAATCTGAAGTTCCGAAAATATTATTGAAGGTTATTGACAAATCTGGCTATTGCAGAGTGACAAAGTTGTAAATGATGTAATTGTTTAGTTGATCTAGGGTTTTAGTTTCGTTTTCTGCACATATTATCTCTGGGTGTTTGTTCAGCCGTTGCAGGTAGAAGATCTGAAGGTGAGCTTAAATCTTGAACCCAGATCTAGGCCCTGGAGGGTAAGATCTGGCCTCAGAATCAGCTATTGCAGGAATACTTATTTCAAAGCTGGAAATCTTTGTAGGGTTTGATATCTGGAAGTGTTGAAGCAGAGGAATATCACTTTATTTGCCACTTTTTGAAAAATTTTAAGCGGTTTACCAGTTTCTGGCTGCATATTTTATTTCTCTGGAAAATTTATACAAACAAAGAATACGTATATTTGTTTTCCCTCTGGGATCTGTTCAGGCATAGTTCTTTTCGAAGTTTCATTTGAGGGTTTGATGCTTTGCATGCCATCCAAAACCTCACGCAGTTTCCATCATTTAACTTGCTATAGCTCCAATCATTTTCACGCAGCCACCCTCATCAATTTGCATTATTCCACGCATTTCCACCTGTATTTTCCTGAAGCCTTTTCGATTTTCTCCAAAGCTGCTCAAACTGCAAGAACCCGCTTGCCTCTTTCTTTGCTCCTCCCATCGCTGCCCATTCCACTGATCAAATCGCTGCTCATTGATACAAATCCGTAGTCCAAAAAAAATCACAGCCGCATTCTTTTTTGAGGCCCTTCTCAATCTGCGTCTCCATTCCACACTTCCTCCAGCAGCTCTCGTTCGACCTGCCTAATCCGCAGCTTCCTCTGCTCGAAGCGTCATCCCTTTCTCTGCGTCCATTGCTTTCTCATCCGCGCGTAGTCTTTCAGTCATTCTCACGTAGCTTGCCTCATCCCTCCGCCATCGAAATTCTAGAGCCTGCACAATCTCCTTCATCGCTTCCTCGTCCCTTCACGCTGATCTACATTCAATCCCTCTGCTGTCCAAGCCGTTGACCTGACCTGCACAACAAACAAAAATAACAAAAATCGATTTTTTTTTTTTTTGTGTGTTTCAGCTAGTGTATCAATTTTTTTTTATGAAACGTTTTGTTTTTTTTTTTATTACACAAGGATTTAAAAAAAAATTCGATTTAGTGTAGTTTTATTTTTTTATTTTTTATGATAAGTGTGTATGTTAGGCTTTGATTTTGGGCATAAACGATTGTAGCTTTGTTTTATTTTTATTTTTTTTACTCTAATAAATTAAAAATTCGATTTTCAGGTTTAGTTTAGTTTTTTTTTCCTTTTTTCAAATCTCATAAAAAAAAAAAGAGTTTCCTTTCCAATTCCTTTTTTTTGCATTTGAGTTTAGGATTTTATAATTTTTGTTAAATCAAGATTTAATTAGACTTTGATTTTACTAAGTTAGACTTTAGCTTTTTTAATTTTAGTATTTTAAATTTTTTTTTTTTTCATAAAAAATAGAGTCTCTTTTTAGACTTTAGTTAGGATTTTAGTTTTATTTAATTTTTAGATTTAAGTTTTGTTTAATTTTTAGATTCAAAGTTTTATTTTAGGGTTTTAGATTAGATTTTAATTTAAGATTTCAATTTCGTTCTATTTTGATATTTTAGCTTTATTAAAAAAAAGAAAATTCCAAAAAGCATAAAAAATAAGTTTTAGAATTTTTATTTTTTTCTATAGTTTTGATTTTTAAGATTTAAGTTTCATCTATTTAAACTTTAGCTTTTGTTTGGCCCAATTTTGTTTGAAAATATAGAAATACAAAAAATTTGGAAATATTTTGCCGTCTTCGCTCAAGGATTTGTCATATTTGCGAAATATCTTTTCCGCGGAAACTAAAATTTTGATGTGGGATTAATTATTATCATTTCTTTATGTGGTTAAACATGCTTAAATATTCATTTGAATATTAGCTACATGAATGTGATTTCTGGTTAGCATTTTACATGGTTGTTTAAAGCATTTATCTTCCGAAATTTTAATTGCTGGAGTATTGTTAAGCCATTGAACGTTTATTGATTGTCTCACATTTGGTAAAAGTTAATCTTTGTTTGTGTTATTTGATGGTAAGCGATTGTTAATAAGTTTATATTTCTGCACCATTTGATAAATAATCGTTTAATCTTTTATTTCATAAGATACTTGTCTATTAACTCAATAAAATCAATTTAGTGCTTGTTTCCTCTCGTGTCTCCCAACCCAACTGGTCCCCAGTTGGTCATCCATTATCCCATAGGGTCTACCCCCCTTAGCCGCGGGAGATAGGCTTAAATGGAGAGATCGGGGATCAGGGTAATGGCCCCCAGTCTGAGCGTTGTCATGACAATCTGTGCAACAACATTTTTTGGTGCCGTTTCTGGGGACATAATTTTTCAGTCCTTGGTCCTTTCATTTCAAGCTTTTCCGCGTTTCAATTCCTATTTGGGTGGCGACTCCACTTCATATATTATATACAAGAGTGTATACTAGAAGACATCCAAGCAGTCTGTGTAATCCTACTCCTGATCCTGAAAGGACCCTCAGGGTACGATTACACAAACTCTCTTCTCGTACACTTCTTGTTAACCTCGGACAAGAAGCCCTCTCTGATATCCATTTGCTTTTTACTAGTCCAGTTGGGCATGACATCATGGATATGTATGCCCCTTGCAATTTTTCTAACATTTTAGGGTATCCCAATGCTCTTCCAACACTTGGGATAGATAAGTTGCCTAGCTTTCAGGGAGATAATGCGATTAGTGCTAATTCGCATATGAGAGATTTTAGTATATGGATAGCTAAGTACGCAAGGTCTCTTGATTTCAATCATGAGGATGTTAGAATGACTCTTTTTATTTTAACCTTGGGGGCGATGCTCATGAATGGTTTACTGAAAAGCCTCAGAATTCATTTGATTCCTTACAGTCAATCATTGATGCCTTTAAAGAGAAGTATGGAGATAAGAAAGAGGGAAGACACTGTTAGAGAATTACCTCAAGACTATAAACCTACTGAAAAATCTCTTCGAGACTTTTACATTGATGCCTTTAGTCCTGAGCCATCTTATGAATTAAGGCATGCTAGACTTAATGATTATAGAGATTGCCAGACCTTAGCTATAGAGCTTGAAAAGGACAAGGCAGCATCTGGGAAGTCTGAGATCCCAGGTTTCGATAGGGCTGCTACGAAACTAAAAGAACCTAAAGGAAAAGCAGTTCAAGACCCTGAAAGTGAACTTGTTCTCAAATTGCTTCAAAAGATTGAAACCATGGAAATTAATCATAACAAGGAGATAGCCACTTTTCATAATAGGTTGATCCAAATGGAAAGATTACAAACGAAAAACTTCCAACCTCAAAATAATAATAAAAGAAATAACAATTGGCAAAAGAAGGGTCAGTCTAGTGAACAAAGACCTCCTAATCCGTTTACTAAGTTGGTTGATAATGCTCCTCCTTACTCTCGGGTTTGTGATGCTCTTCATGAAGAAGCCACTTTCCCTATCGTTAGAAGAATCTTGGGCAATGGAATGTTTGGGACAGGTGATCAAATAAATGTAGTAGGTAACAAGTTTCCTTTGTCTATGGATGATTAGATAGAGGTCAAGGAAAGTAGTCGTGATGTTATGAATCCCTCATCAGCTTTTAGTATAAATAATCTTGAAAATAAAGATGACATTTTGGCTAGGTTATATGGTGAAAAACCATCTCCTAAACAAATCATGGAAATTGCTAGAGATAAAGGTTTGACCTATCAGAGAAGGGATAAAGATCAGAGCGGGAATCGATTTCCCCCTCGAACTTTTAACCCTGGTTTAAACTCTGGATTAGACGTCGATTTGGGAAGTTGGTTTAACAATGCAAAAATCTGTGTTCCTGTCTCCGAGGTTTGCTAAAATCCATTCCCAAAGAGATAAGTTACTAAAAGCTATTCAAGGTCCTCAAGTAAATATTTCTCAACAGAATAATCGGGAAGTTGACTATCATGATGCTCCCATATATTTGCAAAGTTTAGATGCTGATAACAAAGATCACCAGCCTTTCTTTATCACCTTGTTAGTTAATGGATATAAACTGAATAATTGCATGTTGGATTCTGGTGCATCAGCTTGTGTAATGACTAAAAGGGTCATGGAACCGCTTAACTTAAGAGTTTCTAAACCCTACTATAACATATGTGCCATGGATTCTAAGAAAATTGAGGTGCATGGTTTGATCAAAGATTTACAGGTTCATCTATCAGTTTACCCAGACATCATGATTGTTATGGATATTGTTGTTGTTGATGTGCCTGATGCTTGGGGTATGCTTTTATCCAGAAAGTGGGCCTCTGATCTAGGAGGAAGTATTCAAATGAATTGGTCATATGCTATGATTCCTTCTCCTAGGGGTGATGGTTTTGTAAGATTAAATAGAGAGCCCGAAAGAAAATTCCATGTCGAAGATCCTAAGAGACCTCACAACGAGATAATCAAAGAGCAATCAGACATTGGGAACTATGCCATCTGTCTAATTTCATAATTCCTCCCGATGACAAGATTAAGGATCTCAATAATAGAGTTTGGTACATGTACTTCGATGGTGCATCGTCTAGGCATGGTAAAGGTGCTGGGATAGTACTTAAGTCTCCCCTTGATCACATTTTCAAGTTTGCCTATTGATTAGAATTTGAAGAAACCAAAAATGTCGCTGAATATGAGGCTATATTGTTGGGTCTTGAATTGACAAAATCTTTGAAGATTAAGTTGCTTAGCATTAAGGGGGATTCTGATTTAATTATCATGCAACTTAAAAATAAATTCACATGTAAAAATCAAAGATTAAGAAATTATTAGAATGCTATGTGAGATACCATGGAGCACTTTGATGCCCTTGACCTCGAAGAAATCCCAAGAAAGCAAAATAGTTTGGAAGATGAACTTGCCATAGCTGCTACTACTTTCTAGTTATCTGATGAGCTAATTAAAGATAAGATCAAAATGGAAGTAATATTTAGACCATCTGTTCCAGATAACTCAGAGCATTGGCAAGTCTTCAATGATGAAAAGCAAGTCATTCGTTTTATTAATAGTTTGGATGAGTTTGAGGATTTCCGGATAGATTCTGAGGAGGATGGATCTTTAAATCATGAGCATATCATAAATCCTACTCCTAGGAATGTGGTTGCCTTAGAGCAACATTTTGATCGGCATGATGCCACGAAATTGAGAGAAGAAAATAAGATGGACCCAGGTGAATATCTCGAGATAAACATTGGTACTTTCCAAAACCCAAAGATTGTTAAAATTGGTAAAGGTACTAGTGTGGAGGAAAGAGAAAAGTTAGCTAAATTACTTCGCGAATATTGAGATGTTTTAGCTTTTTCTTATGATGAATTAAAGGGCTATAGGGAAGATGTCATGGAACATACTATCCCCTTAAAAGATGAAAATGCTAAACCTTTTCGCCATAAACTTAGGCAAATTAATTCTAAATTAGCCCCTTTGGTTCAGAAAGAGCTTGCGAAAATGCTTGCAGCAGGAACTATCGCTCAAACCAGACATTCGACATGGTGTTCAAATCTGGTGATTGTTAGGAAAAAGAATGGTATGATAAGGCTTTGTGTCAATTTTCGAAACCTTAATCTAGCATGCAAAAAAGATAATTACCCTTTGCCAAACATGGAAACTTTGTTGCAAAGAGTAACCGGTTCTGGAATGATGTTGTTGCTAGATGGTTTTTCTGGGTACAATCAGGTATGGGTTAAAAAGGAAGATCGTCATAAAACCACATTCACCACGCCATGGGGTACCTTTGAATACATAAGAATGTCATTTGGATTAACCAACGTTGGGGCTACATTCCAAAGGGCTATGGATTATGCCTTCAAGGGGTTAATCGGGAAATTTATTGAGATTTATCAAGATGATCTTACTGTTTTTTCTAAAGATGGTATCAATCATGTAAATCATCTTAGGCATGTTTTCGATAGATGTAGAGAATACAAGATTTCTTTGAATCCAGCTAAGTCTGTTTTTGGAGTAACAGAAGGGAAATTACTCTGCCATATCATTTCTAAGAATGGAATCAAGATTGATCCTGAAAGAATTGAAGCAATCCAAAAGATTCCCCTTCCTCATAATCTTAAATCCCTTCAGTCTTTCCTTGGAAAGACAAATTTTCTTAGAAGGTTTATTCCAAATTACGCAGAAATACCTAAGCCTATTCAAAGTCTTCTAAAGAAAGATGCAAAATTTGTTTGGCAAGAATATGGCAAAAAGGCTTTTCAAGAAATCAAATGCACTATTGCAAGAGCTCTTGTCTTAGTTAGTCCCGATTACTCCAAGGATTTCATGATTTTTTCTTTCTCTTTCGAAGATACCATTGTTGGTGTCCTGTTACAAAAGAATAGATGGTCACGAGCAGCCTATTGCTTTCATGAGTAGAGCACTTCAAAATTCTGAATTGAAGTATAATACCATGGAAAAACAAGCTTATGCCCTGGTCAAGTCTCTTAAGCACTTCAAAACTTATGTGGGTTATTCTAAAATGATTGTTTTCGTCCCACATTCTGCTGTTAAAGATATATTAACTCAAACCGATTTCTTAGGGACACGCGCTAGGTGGGTTACTAAATTACAAGAATATGATTTAGATATCAGACCCACCAAGCTAGTCAAAGGCGAAGGTTTGGCTCAAATGTTGACTGAAAGTAACAAAAAGGCTCTTGGTTTGTTTTGTATTAGCGATCTATCTTCACCTGAGTTGTAAAGATTAGGAGAGCATGAGTGGTACAGGGACATAGTTTATTATTTGATGAATTTTGCATGTCCTAACCATTTAGTTGCTCATAAGAGAAGGGCTCTTAGACTAAAAGCCACTAAGTACTGCCTTATGAAGGATGGCCTTGGATGGAGAAATCCTTAGGGCATAGTACTTAGGTGCATTGATGAAATTGAGTCCAAGAAATTAATCTCTGAGTTTCATTCAGGATTTTGGGGTGGTCATTATGTTGCTAGAACTACCGCACACAAAATCCTGAGAGCCGGTTATTATTGGCCTTCAATTTTTTCTGATGTGCATAAGTTTGTTAGAAATTGTCAAGCCTGTCAACTATTCACTGGGAAACAGAAGCTTGCTGCCCTGCCCCTACAACCTGTCATTGTAGAGGCTCCTTTTCAGCATTGGGGTCTGGACTTCATAGGGAGGTACCATGAAAATTCTAGCAATGGCTACTCATGGATTTTGACTGCTACGAATTATTTCACTAAATGGGTTGAAGCCATTCCTGCTAAGAATTCCACTAAAAAGGTTATTATGGATTTCATTGAAAATAATATCATTACTAGATTTGGTGTCCCTGCTAAGATCACTACTGGACAATGCCAAAGCTTTTAGTTCCTTAGAGTTTTCATCTTTTTGTTTCAAGTATGGCATTGTCTTATCTCATTCGTCAAATTACTATCCTCAGGGTAATGGTCTGGCCGAATCAAGTAACAAGAATCTCATAACCATTATCAAGAAGATAATAGGAGATAATAAGAGATCATGGGATAGCAAAATCAAGTATGCTTTATGGGAAGATAGAATCACTAAGAAGAAAGCTACTGGCAAATTTCCCGTTGAATTAGTTTATGGCTTGGATGTAACCTTACCTGTGCACCTGAAATTGCCAGCTTATCAGCTCCTTCAAAATTTTTCTACTAATAAAGATGTTGGTCAGAATAGAATAGATCAGATTGTGGAGTTAGATGAAGCTCGTAGGACAACTTTTGATGCTATATGTAAAAATCAATCTAACATTAAGAAAGCTTTGATAAATTCTCTCGATCTAGATCTTTGTAGGTGGGAGATATGGTACTTCTTTGGGATCGCAAGAATGAAAAACTAGGAAAACATAAGAAGTTCGACAGTTTGTGGTTGGGACCGTACATCATTCGAGATATAGCTGGACCAAACTCATTCCACTTGAGCAGATTGGATGCCAAACCACTTGATCTACCTGCGAATGGCCAAATGCTCAAGTTGTTCTTCAAAGATGATATCTGATGCCATAGGGCATCCTTTGTATTGTATTTCTAACCCTGCTCCTTGTTATTTCAACATTTTATTTCTATTTTAGGATTAGATTTACTTTCCTTGTTAATAAATGAAGAGATTTTATCTTTAATGTGCTTAAATATTATATGATGATTTTTGGATGGACGCTACTTATTTCTATTGTGTGTTGCGTGGATGCATATTCTGGATTCTCACATTCCTACAGTGCAGCAACGTGTCCCCAAGTAGAGCCAGATGTTGACCACCACGTGTCAACTTTCCATAGCAGTACACCCCCTTTTCGTCGCAAAAGGGATAGTTCTTGATTGATGTGTCCGTGTCATTCGATAGTCATTGTCGTCTTGATCATATTATGTTGTAAACCTAGTTTGCATGTGTAGATTGTAAATAATCTTAGCAGAACTGAGTCATTTATGTAGTTTGCCTAGGTGGATCTAATTTTCTAGTGATAATCTACGTTCCAGAAGGTTTTTTGTCTCACCGATCCATGATCGGCAGAGTTTTCCTTTAGCCTAACCCCAAAGCCGGAATGGATTTTGTCATTAGAACCTTAGGGGAATCCTAGTGTGTTGATCTGCTAGATTATGTTTGGTCGCAGAACTGGGTGGTCTATGAGGGTCTATTTCAAATGGGTTTTCCCCCTTAAGATGTAAAATTGTAAAGTTCATGATGTAAAGTGTTTTGAGGGTTAGAAAATGTTTTAATACCCTC
>APFE030108503.1:647-17059 GCA_000404065.3 Pinus taeda
TTGCAATCATCACTTGACACCCTGGTGCTGGATATAGGAAGCAATTCAATTCTTTTGCTACCTTACAATGAATAAAATTGTGGGTACTTCCTGAATCAATCAACACTATTACCTTTTTCTTCTTGATTTGTCCTTCTATCTTGATGGTTTGAGGAGTGGTAATTCCAGCAATGCATTACATGATATGGTCGGATTTTTTTCTTCTTTATCTAGGCTTTGTTCCTGGAGTATATCCTCTTCTTTTGACCTTTCTTGCTCCTTTTCTTCTTCCTCTTCACAATCTATGTAGAATAATTTCTTCTCAGCACACTTATGACCTTTAGTGTATTTGCTATCACACTGTAACAAATCCCTTTTGCTCTTTTTTCTTCCAATTGTTGTGGTGTAAACCTTATAGGTTGTGGAAGACTAGGGGCAACAAACAACTTCTTCTTTATAGTGTGAGTGGTATGCTTCGTGGGTTCCATAATTTTGCTTTCCATTTTTCTTGCTAACCTGAATGCCTTCTCTAATGAATCAGGTTCCCAAAGGCGAACATCATGTTGGATATTATCCTTTAAAGACCCTATGAACACATCAATCATATGCTCCTCTGGAATATCTGTTACCCTTATGTTAAATTTTTGGAACTCCTAAATGTGCTCCATTATTGAAACCTTTTGTTTGAGACTTATCAATTGACTAAAAAAAAGTGTTGCTTTTTGTATCCTCATAATGTGCTATCAATTCTTCCGTAAAAATTGCCCAAGTGATAAATTGTTTACGAGAGCAAAGCCATTGATACCATACAAAACTGATTTGGTTCCAAATATAAAGTTGCCATATGTACCTTTTGTGTGTTTTGCACATTATTGAGATCGAAAAATTGCTCCATTTGTAATATCCATGTTGCGGGATCCTTGCCATCAAACTTCCTCATATCGATTTTTGGAATATGGTGGTCTTCGATCCAACATTAGAGTCTATGGAATCATGATTAACATTTCTTTTGTTTTCATCATGAGTTTCCTTTCTACCTTTTCACCATTAGTAAGTATTTCTTGTAGAAAATTTGTCAAATCTGTCTTCAAATCCGCCATGTCAGTCTTCAAATCTGCCATGTCTCTCTTCAAATTTGTCTTCAAACCTATCTTCAAATTGTCCATATTAGCTTCTATGTCCTTTATCTTAGATTCCACGCCATTTATCTTAGCTTCTGTTAGCTTTTGTGAGAGTGACATTTGTTGCACTTTGTCTTGTAATTTTGATATATCATGTTGCATTTCTTCCTCTTCTTCATGGGTCATGCTAGAGCTTTCAGGTTGCCTACTAGGTGTTTGAATTTTCTTTCCTCGGGGCATCAATTACCAATAATAGTTCTTTGCTATGCCCTTTGAATTCTTTCAAACTAATTTTTCAAACCAATCTTATGCAAAAATTTAAAAAAAACTACACACCTTTTTTCACTTTGTAAGAGCCTGATATTGAATCTGATGTATCTCTATAATTTCGGATCATCCAGTTTTGAAATTGAGATCTATGGTAGCCCTCTGTGTCCAATTTCCAATGCCACTAGTCTGATCCAAATTGGATTCTCCAAGGAAAAGGTATGTGAAAACCCCCATAGTGACCTGATTATAGACTAGTTCAGTAGATCAAACTTGTACGACATGCCATGAGTCACTATTTCGACCTTTAGCTCTGAAAAATATATAGAAGAAACTACAGTCCATCCTCTTTCTGCACCTTCTTACGAAATTTCAATCCAATGCTCAGAGAAAAAGTTATGACTATTTTCCCTAGGTCACCTGTTTGGAATGTAATTCAGGAGTCTGCAAAAAGCCCAACTTCCTCAGATTATACCTTCGTAAATATATTGCAAAAAGCTATGAAATTCGGTCCCAAGATTTAGCACGATGTCTTCTCAAATGGGTTTTTTTTCAACTTCTGAAATGTTGTAGAAAAAAAATTATAGCGAAAATGTCACGATGACCTGTTTGGAGCAGTGAAACCCTAGAATCCAAAGCTCTGATACCAAATGTTATGTAACCAGCTCAAGAAAAAGATAGAAAAAATAGATCAACTCCTTATAATTCAGCCTCTTCGAGGGGGAAACCTCCTTTACATTACATAAATGAAAAATTCTTGGATGATTCAAATGACAAAACCTCCTTTCTATATATAGGAGTCTAAGGAGTCACAGTCGACATCACAATAATAATATAAAGCCACAAAAATAACAATAGAGGGATTCTATGGGGCACAGTAATAACAAAATGGGGACAGTAGGGGCACAACAATATTAATAAGGGGTATAACTACAACAGTAATGGGGTAATCACTAGTATTATAGGGACCCAACAACATCGACCACTTCCACATGTAGATTTACAGTTTTGCCTTCGACCCCTATAGGTAAATCCTGCAAAATGCCAAAATGATGGAACCCTTAGCCATCAAAAGCCTTTAGAATCATTAGAGACTGATTGAGTGTGGGAGAACCAAGCAATCTCCAACACTGGATCAACATAATACACATAGAATCTCCCTCATCAATCATAGTCCGAAAGCAAGGTTTGTTTCTTACTAACACTAGAATCTGGAAAGCCATTTGATGAGGTAGGTGGGGTGTACTATTCTCTAAATCGAAGATATTAGGTTCAAATCCTGAATATCAATAGCTCCTATAGCAGACAATAGTAATTTACGCTCTGTTGGGCATGATTGTAGCACTTCCAAAGCCGACATTGCTGAAGGGGAAATAGCTAAGACTTCAACAATGTTATAATTTTGAGCAGCTCTCGCATGTGGATTGAGAGCTAATTTCTGAAGTATACCTTTAGTAGGTAGTTTGATTACTAAGTCAGGGTTAGTTTTCTCGATCTCTAGTGGATCAGAACCAGGAGGAGTTGTAGTTGATGGGTTTGAATTACAAGATTCTGCTTCTTTACCACCAACAGGATTTTTACTACCATAATCTTTCAATCGCGGTGCAATCCTGACATGAGACATCACCATAATGGGTTCTTATGAGGCATTTGAGGAAGAACCAATCATCTTACTATCTTGATTAGGAAAAGGATCCTTCAAGACAGCAGGCGTTTGAGAACCTTTGACGATTTTCGAAACCTTTTCTCGATGTGGGCAGTCTTTAGTAAAATGATCCTCATCACAAATGAGACAAGGATAGCATGGTTTACGTTTTTCGTCAGTAGATTCATTTTTATCTGTTTTCTCTTTTGAGTTTTGTTTGCTTTTCTTCTTCCCCTTCTTTTTACCACTGGATTTTGTTTTAGCCGTAGATGATTCTACGACATGGATATCGGCAGGAATTTCAGCAGAAGAGTCTCCTATCAAGGAATCTGGTAAATTTATAATAGGAGAAGATTTTGTTTGAAGATTTATTCTTGCTTTTAGTACTAACTGAACCAATCATACCATCAGTGACATGAGACCCTGAAGGAGCTGCAATTATTTGTCCATGTTTCGGAAGATCGAGGATTTTTTCATGTAAAGTACCTGACTGTGTATAGACGAGGTCAAGGTACTGAGCCTGAGCAATTACTTTCTCTTTAGTAACAACTCCTACCTTAGCTACATCTTCAGTGATTTTAGGTAATAATGATTTTACGAACCATTCCGCTAAAATTTGATCCAGAATGAAAACTTTCACCAAACATCGTCTACGTCACCATTCATGAATATGATCAGAGATATATGTGGACGTGGATTGTTTTAATTAAGTTAACAATTCTGTGCCATTGTCGTATCAGACAGGCAACTGAAAATGAGTTAAGAAAGAGGTGGCTAACTAACTAAAATTATAAAAAGAGCCTCATGGTAACTCAATATACCATTTGGTAGCAAGACCAATTAGAGTTCGCTGAAAAAGACATAAGTGAATTGAATCATCAATGATGGAATTAGATGCACACCAGAGGTGATAAGTCATCACATGATTTGACGGATCTTCTCTTAACTTACCCTCAAACTTCGGGATATCACTGGGCAACTTATTAGGCATTGGCAGCCAATAGGAAATATAGTAAATCAGATCGTTCGTAAGGCGTGACAAATCAGGTAAATCCAAAGTTGCAATAAATGGTAATTGACGGTTAGGGTCACCGAAAACCTTGGGTAATAAGACTAGCCCTAGGAGGAGGATATCCAGGATATCCTGGAATTGGATTTGCATTAGGAATATTATAACCTCTTGGGAAACCAGGATTAACTGGACCAAACTGGAGTTGCTAAGGCTGTTGATAAGTATAGGCAGGGTATGGTTGATACTGATAGACTAGGTTTTGTACAGTAGCACCGAATTGGTATTATCCCTGGTATGGTCGATAAGTGAATTGCGGTTGACCTGTGACAACCCTATTTGGACCAGCTTGTCCTGTAGGCATCTAGACTGAAGTCTGAACTGTAGGTCCTGACTGTGGTAAAGAGGCTTGAGGAGCTTGCATTGATGTAGGAACAGTAGAAACTGGAGCTACCGATACTCCAGAAATAGGTGTGGTAGGTTGAATAGAAGCTGCAGTAGTTGCAACAGTAGTTTGAGGCGGAGCTCGAGGTGAACTAGGCCCAAACTACTGAAATACACCAGGTGTAGAAGTTTGAACAGTACGCTAGACAGGTTGCTGGGTTGGAATAGCAACCAAAGGTTGTCCAGGTTGACTTGATAACTACACATTAGGTTGCATAGTCTGTTGAATTTGAGATGGATCCCATATCATATTCATTCCAGGGTATGAACCCATAAAAGGTTGTGCATATAGAGGACCATAATCGAGTTGAGTGTAGGGCTGATAATTAAGTAGCACATTTCCAACTCCTTGTACAAATGGTTGACTAGAAGGTGGTTGGAAACCTTACGTTGGGTAGTGACCTTCAGGTTGATAACCCTGAGGCACGTACTGAAACTAGGGTTGACCTTGAGGTATCTATTGAAACTGGGGTTGACCATGAGGCATATACTGAGTCTGGGGTTGACCTTGAGATATGTACTATCCCGAACATATGTATTTTCCTTGAGGTTGCCCCCTAGGCAGTAACTGACTACCTTGAGGTTGCCCCCCAGGTGATAATTCACTACCTTGAGGTTGCCCCCCCAAGTGGTAACTGACTATCTTGAGGTTTCCCTCCAGGAGGTAAATGACTACCTTGGGGTTGCCCCACAGGCAGTAATTGACTAC
This sequence comes from Pinus taeda, assembly GCA_000404065.3. Taxonomy (NCBI): domain Eukaryota; kingdom Viridiplantae; phylum Streptophyta; class Pinopsida; order Pinales; family Pinaceae; genus Pinus; species Pinus taeda. The sequence continues at coordinate 5,822 of APFE030108503.1, forward strand.
CTTGAGGTTGTGGATTTGGAATACTACCAGACATCATAAGGATTTCTTCTGCGCTCAACTATTGAGTTCCATTATTACCAGTCATTAACTCATGTTTGATTGGTTGAGGAGATGCTCCTAAAAAGGTACCAGTGAGTGACTGGTACCCCGAAGGAACAGAAGGCCCGCCATATAAAAATGTTTCTGGTGTTTGGGAAAACATAGATGGCTATCTCGACATATTCAATGGAGGATAATAGCTTCTGGGTGTTGGAAGAAAAGGAATTCGAGGTGGTGAAAAACTAAGGCCTAGGTTTTCTAAAAAAAAATTCAATGATACGTACCAAGCGTCACTCCTAAAAGGACTATAGAAAATTGATTCACGCTCCCTAAGTTCTAAATTTGGTTGATTTTCGGCAAGAATTATGTCTTTGTCCGGACTAACAAGTTCTTCAGTAGAAATGAGGCCAGAAGGAAGATTTTGGATAATGATATTTCCTACCCTGGATGAACCAGGACCACTAGAAGTTAGAGAAGCAAGTCCCGAAGATGGAGTAGGAGCAGGTTCAGTTTTAGGCTCAGAAATTTCAGGTTCTTCAGATAATTCACTAGTAGGAGAAATACTACCAGTAACTTCAAAAAGTGAAATTGGCTCAAAAATATACTCTGTTGTTTGTACTTGATAATCAGGATGAACAATTAAGTATGACTCTCTGGCTTCTGGTGACCTAACTCTACTGTCACTAGGTGATACAAGAGCTCGTAGCCCTTCAAGCTGGCTTGGTGTATACTTAGGAGGTTGCCCCCGAAGTCTACGAGATTGTCTCGGTAATTCTGCCACGATTAAATATTTAATTACTCACACGCAAACAAAGAAAAATTTCAGTAAATCCACCTAAAGTTTCTAAAGAAACAAACAATTGAATCACACACCAAAAAAATATAAGAGTTCAAACCATGCACAAATAGTAACTTCTCGTACTAAAAACACTAGTTGGTGATGAAATCCAACGTCGTAGAATTTTAATACAGAAAGGGCGGTTGGAACAATTACCCCGACAACCTACTTAATGAAACAGACTGGCACAAGTTTCTTCACAAAACCATCTCGAGTGAAGAGAACCCCCCAGATGTTCCAAGTGAGTCTAGTCAACGTCTGCTCCAGGTACAGTGAGACCCGTCCTTCACCGTCACCTTAGGAAATAATCTTAAGTTTATGGACACTAAGTTTACCAACAGCAACAAATACAACTGTGGGAACATTCTACGATCCGATCTACGCACAAGGGCAGAGTATCAAAGCTCAATCCCCTTGAAGGCTCCTCGACATGATCAATCCGAGTTTTACCAACAAGTGACCCCAAGCTCCTCGACAATGGTTAATCCGAGGTTTACCGTTTAAAATACGCGCAAATCTTCTATCTTTCCTAATGAAACAGACTTGATTGCCTCAAAGGTTTGGACATGATCTCGTGATTGACGCCTTTAAGAGGAGCTTCCCAGAATGTATCAATTACAATTGGATTTATTTCATACCGCAAGATATAGCTACTTGTTTGTTTTAACTATCTTGGAGAGTTAATTACTCCCTACTCCAAGATACTAGCATAAGCTATATTGGTGATAAGAGCCCTAGAAATAGAAAGATTACTAGATCAATTTTAATTAAGCATTACTTTTATGGGTTGTTATTTAAGTAAAAAGGTATGGGAATGAAACTTTGATGGTGTGAAGACTTGATTCCAAAAACACTAAAAATTGCACCTAAAATGATAAACAATTTGTTTTTCCTTCAATGAATTTCTAGCTAAAAGAAAGAGTTTGAGAATTCAATCCTTTGAGAAACAAATCTTCCTTTCAACATGTAAATGGAAAGAAAATCTTTTTATCTTTTTCAATAAGAACTCAAAATGAGACTACTAATTATGCTCACGATAAATCCCTTTCCTTTTCAAAACTCGAAACTACAAAAAAAACAATTTCTTTCAAAAGAGATCCTACAAGTTCTAGAAAGCACTCAAAACTACAAAAACTAATCTTGAGATCTAAAAACTTCTAAAAACCTAATGGAATAAAATCTTCAATTCTTTATCAGGACATTTTACTTAGTTGTTCAGTAAACTAAGGATTCATTCGTTCAGAATAATAATTCAATCAAAAAACATCCATATATGTTTTCTTTTATAATAATGAAATTCAAAACTTATAACCAAGTTCATTCAAATATTTGCAAGGAGAAAAGTAAATCTATTTCTCACAAAGGACAGATTTCACAACCCAGTCAGACTCATCAAGAAGACAAAAAGATAGTAGGGTAATCTAAGGTTTCTCAGGCTTCTGATCTTTGAGTCACTACAAAGACCAAGTGAAAACCACTCTAGGCATGCAAAACTTCTAGAAACTCATCTAAAACAAAAATACCATTGGAACTTACTCACAAGAGATTTTTGACTGAACACATGCAGATCTGGGTAGACACCAAAAGTCATAAATAAAACCTAAACTTAACTGGAAGAAAACATTTTAGGTTTTTCAAAAAATCTTACAGGGTCTGCAGGCTTCCAGAAGAACCAGATGCGGTACTGCTCTGTGTACTAAAGGAGAAGTGCAGAGATGCCCACACTGTCTGTAACTAGAAAGTGTGGTCCCTTGAAAACTTTGAAAAAAAACAAAAAATAATCCAGATTCTAAAAGCTACCCAATCCAACACACATCAAGCAAAAGCCAGAAAAGAGAACAAGTTTCTCTAGTCAAAGACAAAGGAAAACCAAAAACCAAATTCATTTCCCTAGTGGAGTTGCCAATTTGTTGGGCGGATAAATCGATCTTGTGGACAAGACCGATCTCCCTAGTATCAGAAGATACTCTAGCAACAAGCAGACAAGAAAATCTATCCTTTTCTAAACATATGCGATTCATAAATAAAAACTATAGAGGTGTTTAGACCCTACCTTAAGTCCAACGCTAGTTTGTAGCAACCATCCTTCAACTATTCAAAAGAGTTTCCTTTTGAGAATCTGCAATAAAAAATAGGCAAACATCAAATATCACCTGCATAGCTAATTTCATGAATCATGTCCATTATGGTGATCAAGAAATCGATAAAATAAACCATAAAACAACAGCTTATTGAGAAAAACAAACTTATTTGTATTAACTTTGAAGTAGAAGAACCTTACAACCTTTTTAGCCTTGATGTTGAACAAGCTCTTCCTAGAGCCTGAAACAAGAATCTCCTTTACTTTGACAAGCCTTACACTCTTCCAAATGAGATCAAAGAGGTATGTAATCTCTCTTCATAAAACCTCAATTAGGAAGACTAAGTTCCAGCAGCATTTCACCTCAAAAATATTCAGCTTTCAACCTCCCAAGTAACCAACCCAATGCTTCATTTTATAGTGTAGAGGAAGGAGGTTACAGGTCCACCTATGAAGGGATAGAGTCCTGCTTCAAAGGGATAAGCTCCTCACATCAAGGGGTTAGCTCCTTAAGGTATGGGATGCATGAACCTTAAGGGAGCGAACTTACCACCTCAAGATTCCTTTCAGAAGCTTCTAGAAATGACTCAAAGTGAGTTTTTAATAATATACTTGCGTCTTTTTAACTTTTACAGGGGTCCGCACCCATTACAGAGACAGAGCAGTCAGGTGCATAGGAGACATGACCATTAGGTGCGAGACCACAGGTAATGCTAAGAGAAAGTGCAGAACCAAAGTTTAAGAGACTTTTGAGGGCTTTCTCTCATTTTCGAGGCTTCACATGAAGGACTGAGGCTTAAGACTTGCAAAGGAGGAAAGTATGAGTGGTAATAGACTCACACAGATTGCAGAATGTTAAGGTGACAATTTTTTGTGCAACACCCCCTCAAATGCAACTCGAGGGAATCAAACCTGGGTCCAAGCTCTGATACCATGAAGAGGTTTCCTGTTACACCAAAACCCACTGGTGTTGGTAAACATTCCAAACTAGTAACTAGGATCCCTAGGGTGGAAATTATAGATTCCATAGAGGTGCGGTGACTCTTCCAACACATTTGCATGCTGCTATAAGAATATTTATCAACAAAATGGCTAAAGATTCAAACATTTCAATTCAGATAATTAATCATAACTAGAAATTACCCAGCTGTTCATACTCAAGCATTTACAAGATTCATACATTTATTGCATGCAAGCCTTTTTTACAGATTTGCATGCTGCTATAAGCATATTTATCAACAAAGTGGCTAGAGATTCAAACATTTCAATGCAAATAATTAATCATAACTAGATATTACCCATCTCTTCGTACTCAAGCATTTACAGGATTCATACATTTATTGCCCATCTCTTCATACTCAAGCATTTACAAGATTCATACATTTATTGCATGCAAGCCATTTCGACTAGGATTATGCCAAATCAACACAGAAGGTTGAAAGCGATGCATATTCATGCCTTTAAAATAACAATTCTCCTTCATACAAGAATCATCATTCCTCAACATATCATAGTATTAATTCAACACATTAACCCATACCAATGCAGTAGTTAAACAAACACATTAAACATATGCATGAAGTTCAAGGTACAAGAGCTTGAGTAAACTGTTATGTTAGAGATTGACAGGTTTGATAACTGAGATTGGGACTTCAACTCTCCACCCAACCATAGACAGGTTGCAGCTAAGTATTTCTTACATTTGTCATGTTCGAGCCAGATTCTAGAGCTTGAGGTAGAGTTCTTTCAAAGGACCTTTAAATCGATGTTATCAGGTGAAATAATGTGTCTCGAGGTCACCTCACCTCCACCCAATAGCTATCAAAATTAGATAAGCATTGTGTACCACTTCACTGGCCTACAACCAACTTGTACTTGGGAGATTAATCAATATCCTCAACTGAAACAGTGTGTCTCAAGGCTACACTACCTTCACCCACCAGTTATTTAATGAATTTACATCAGGTAGGGAACACTGTCTTTTATACAAGAAGACTTGCAACATGACAACATCTCTAGGTATTTATACATAGATCTTCTCAATTCAAAAGTGGAGAGAGATATATATATAGTTAATAACATGGAGGGTTTATTAGTTGTGTTATCTTTGAGGAAATAAAGAGTGCACTTTTTAGTAGCTTAGTGAAATCTTCCACGTGTTTTTCCATCGAAAATCTCATGGAACTACCATTAGGTGTTATCAGTCCACTAGCCCTTGTTGCCTCTAACTCTCAAAGGTTATGAACCAACATAGCCTCCAGTAGCTTTATTAGCCCTTAAGGCACCGCCACTACTCTGTGATTATCAATCAGCAAGCCTCATAGGTTTCTTAGTTGGCTATCATCAAAGCTTATCTTCTACATAAATTCGCTCAGTCCTCATATATTTTCCTTCCCTCTCAACAAGTTAGCTTGCTCATTAGGAGCCTTTGGGCCTCCTATTTTTCATGTTCCCTTACTTCCTCTTCTTACACGTATGAGTCATGAATGATTATTTTCCCATAGGAAATCCTTGGCCTCCACTTCTTTCTTCAGTAAGATCCTCTCAATCTCCTTTATTCTCTTCAATAAGGGACTCCCTACCTCCTCTTCCTTCTCTGTGTGCATAGGTTCTCCTCCTTTTGTGTGTCAAAGAATATGTAAAATCGAGAATGCTCTTTTCCCCTATCATCCTTCTCATTGTAACTAATGAAGGAGTATCTCCTCCTCCTTCTCATCCACAATGGTTCTATACCTTGAGATTGTTTAGTCCTTGGAACTAATCTCGCAGTAACCATTTAAGACATGATATTTTGATTCTATAATAAGATTGATCGTCATAACAATACCTAAAAAGAAGAGCGTGAAACCCGTACATTGACCAAATCCATGGACAAAGAAACACATACTCTCCATTAATTATGTGATCTAGATTTATGGAGGAATGAAATGAAATACATATTCAAATAGAAACACATAACTACAATGAAAAATTGAACTTCAATTCATTGATAACAAACACTAAAACTTGTTTACATGTAGAATGAAAATAAACTAACTCGGGTGATGGTAGCTTATGTCAGAGAAAATATGTGGTGGCTATATCCCTTTGAACTATGTTACGATGAGGCTTGAAGGGATTTTTATTATTGAGAAATAAGGAAAACCACTAAACATCCAAAAACCTATGAAGTGCTAAAAGTTTGTGGGCCCCACTAAGGTTAGCTGGTACATCAATTTTCTAGGATCGTAACTTTGGCATATGATATTTGTTTGATGTGTACAATACCTAGTTAGAAATACCTATCTATGGAATACAATGTTCAACTGAAAACCCCTACTCTAGGTCATGGGTTTGCCCATTTTTCAAAACAAAGTCATTTAGGGTCTAAAAAAGATTAGGAACTGAAAAAATTTCAAAAGTAATAAACTCTGCTTCAGTTAAGGAAACACAAATAAAAAATTTTGGGGGTCTAAGTGGAATAGGCAGGCGGCCACTAATATCCACCTAGATCAATGCTCCCTGCTTAGGAATAAATGGCTCCCATTGCATTGAGTGCCTCTAAGAGATGAGGAAAATTCTACTCAAGTTGTTCCTAGGTTAGCCACTTGCCCTGGTGTAGGTGTTGGCCAAATTTGACAACTTGATACATTTGTATCCTCTACATGTGATTGTTATTGACATTTGTGTCCATGATCCAATCAGTGGTGGCATGTTCAGTGGAGTCTAGGTTGAGCTCTATTGGTGTCAATTGTTCAACGATATCTGATGTGTCTTGCCATGGTGGAATGTATGGCCAAAGGAGGTTCACAATGAATATGGGGTGCAAGCCAAAAAATGGCGGGATATTAAGCTTCAAAGTGTTGTCTCCCATAGCCTTGGTGATGGTGTAAGCTTGTATTAGAGTGGTCAAATCTTCCAATGGGCTTGGACAAGGCATTCCTTCTGTAGAAGTAACCAAATTTTGTCACCCACCTAAAACTTATGTGCCTCCCAATGTTGATTTGTATTAGATCTTTACATTATTTTTCATCCATGTTAATGCATTTAGAGTGAAAAAAATGGAGGAATAAGCTCACGAGACGGTTTTTACCGGTAGGACCCAGTTTGGCCGAAATGGGTTCTGAAAGATTCTGGGAGCATTTTGAGACATCAAATGAAATTTTTGGGGGATAAAACTTTTCCACTTTATCGTAACACCATCCAATGTTGTTATACACACAAATATCATTCCAACTGTCAAAGAAGCATGTCAATCAAGGTTAGTATGCAAAAGTTATGCCACACAGAAGTTGACGTTCATGTTTTCACAACTATAGTTCGGGAGGATGTAATGTTCGCCCACATTATTCACGGAAAAGTGGCTATCCATGTCATTATGATGTAAAATACACTGAGTCTATATTGTAACCTTAGTTGAGAGTTGATCGAATAAAAAGTAACCACTAGTAGGCTATTGAGTTGGGTTATAACCGGGTCAATAAGAGGAAGAGGCATTCCATTGTTTTGAGAGAATTTTGTTCCATAGTTGAGAAAATATAGCTAGGAGAGATAGGAGGTAGAGCACACAGAGAGGATTTGTGGAATATAGCAACCAACTTTTGATAGGCATTATATCTTTGGACCCAAAACGATATTTCCAAGGTGAGAAAGAGAGCGAAGCGACCTCACCTTCCAGCTGGGCTTTGTCCCAAAAGGGTTTCCCAGAGAGCATATCTTGTGTATCATCTATGTGTGTGCAGGCTTCTTTTGTCGTTCTCTATATTTATGCATAATTTTTGTTCGCATGCATGCACTAGTTACAGTTAAATCTATAGATCTTAAAGTCTAATAAAACTATAATAATGTAGAATCTCATATTCTTAATATAATATTATCATATATTTTGTGACGAATTGTCTAGTGGAATATCCATGATAGTTTACAGATAATTTCACATCATAGTAGGTTTCTTTGGGTATTTTTTATAGATTTCAAGGACGTAGATCGGCAAGGTTGAAAATCATAAAACCCTAATCATGGTCGACAAATCTATAAACGAACCTCGTGATCTTGTAGAGGTGAGGCTTACGCGGTTGGAACGACAAGTCGCAGATATCAACCGCAATGGAAGAACCCTCATGGGAGCCTTGGATATGAATATGGTGATATTTGGAGAATATGGTGTTTCAAATGTAGAGGATAAATTAGAATAAGGATTAGAAGATCGAGGAGAAATGGAGAACTAGTCAAAGAAAGGACCCGAAAAAGTTCAACCCAGTTTGAGTACCATGAATTAATCACAGTCCTTGTTTAAAATGGAAGAAAATGTTGATATCAAGTTGTACCACGGTGAGATTGATGCTCTAAGGCTGAACCACTGGTTGCAACAACTAAAAGTTTATTTAAGTGTCCATAAGATTGAGGAAGAGAAAAATATCTCATTCATGTGGTTGATATTAGAGAGCCATTCACTGAACTGGTCGGAGAGCCACAAAGAAACCCTTATGTTGGACGGAGGACCTTTAGTGACTAAGTGAGAGGATTTCAAAACCTTCATTTAGTCATAGATTTATCCCATTCGGTACGTTGAGGACCAGTGGATCTGTTGACATTATATCAGGAAAACTTTGGGCCAAAACATGCAGGAGTACACCACAAAATTCATAAAGATTTCTATAATCTTGGGTATCTCTCCAAAGTGTTGTGTGTGGAGCATGATTGTTCAGAGGTCTTTGTTTTAGTCAGATGTATACCCCAAGAATCTTGTACACCCCTCCACATGGGGGGGTGCGGGGGTCCGATCCCCCCCGATTAGGGGGTCCGAGGGCCAGCGTTCCCTCGTTGGGGGCTCGGGGGTAGTGCCTCCGAAGCTAAAAATAGATGTAAAATTGCCTTGTAAAAGTATAGTAATTTCGAGTCAATCTGGGCCATTCATTAGGCAGATGATCTGATGGTAGAACTTATGTTTAGTTTAGGGTTTTTTCTCTAGAAGGCAACCCCTCTCTTTGTATGTGGGTATTGTATTTGAGGCTATGTAATATATGTGTATTCTCTAGGCGAGAAGTAGAGAGGTGAGACTGTGAGAGAAAACAAAAGATATTACAACGGATTTGTTGTAGGTTGTGTCTCTTCATTTTGTTGGATAATAGAAAGGAAAGACTCGCTGTTCAGGGGGGACATAGCCCAAACTGGGTGAACCAAGTATATCTATGTCTCTCTTGTTTTATGCATTTTCTGTGTTTATATTTTTGCAATATTTTATGTGTTCCATTGCTCCATAATATATAATTTTCTAACAACTGGTATCAGAGCTAAAGGTCTATTTGGCTGATAAACTCACAGGATAGAAGGGTTCCTCATTCGAGTGGCAGCAATGGCGGAAGATGGTAAGTTTAGGGTCGAGAAATTTAACGGCCAAAACTTCTCGCTGTGGAAGATGCAGATGGAAGATTATCTGTATCAGAAAGATCTATACCTACCATTGGGAGGAAAAACGCAGATGCTGACGGGTATGACAGATGAAGAATGGAACTTTCTCGATAGAAAGGCACTCGGAAGAGTATGATTGTGCCTTGCAGCGTCAATCGCCTTCAACATTTCGAAGGAAACAACAACAGAGGGTTTGATTAAGGTGTTGGAGAAACTATATGAAAAACCCTCGGCCTCAAACAAGGTATTTCTTATGAAACAGTTATTTAATATGAAGATGTCGGAAGGTGGATCTGTTGCAAACCATTTAAATGATTTTAATAATGTTACAAGTCAGTTATGTTCTGTAGGGGTAAACTTGGATAATGAAGTTAGAGCTCTGTTATTCTTGTGCTCATTACCAAAAATTTGGAATGGTTTAGTAATGGCCATTAGTAACTCTGTTTCTGGATCTAGTATTTTCAATTTTGCTGATGTTGTCAGTGCTATCCTTGGCGAGGAAATGCGACGGAAAAGCTCCGGTGAGTCATCAGGTAAGTCTTTGAGTGCAGAGTCTAGGGGAAGGAAAATGGAAAGAGGAAAGAGCTCAGGATATCGCAGTAAATCAAGGAAAGGTAGATCCAAGTCTAGATTGGGGATAGTGTGCTAGAAATGTGGAAAGAAAGGACACCTAACGAAAGACTGTAGATCTTGGAAGGGAAAAGAAGGAGATGCACAACAAGAAAATAATCATGAAGCAACTATGATAGATGAGGTGTTACAAGATGCTTTGATTCTTACTTTCGAAAATATTATTGATTCCTAGGTGGTAGATTAAGGGGCCTCATTCCATGCCACACCTGATAAGAAATACTTTCATGACTATGTTCAAGGAGATTTTGGACAAGTTCATTTGGGTGATGATAAACCCTGTAAAATTGTTGGAATGGATAACGTTCTTGTAAAACAGCAGAATGGAAACCAATGGCTACTAAAGGAGGTAAGGCATGTTCTAGATCTGAAGAAAAATTTGATTTCAACAAGGCAGTTAGGCGGTGAAGGTTGTGTGACAACTTTCATAGATAAAGCTTGGAAGGTCACCAAAAGAGCCTTGGTAATAGAAAAAGGTGAAAAGGTTGGTACATTATATTTGTGCAATGGTATTTCTAACTCTGTTAATTCTTTAACTTCCAAAGGAGCAGATGCAACATTATGGCATCATAGGCTCGGACACATGAGTGAAAATGGGATGAAGATTCTTCACTCAAGGAATTTGTTGCCGGGTTTGAAGAATGTTGATTTGGACTTCTGTGAGAATTGCATTTATGGAAAATAGAAGAGGGTCAGATTTCTCAGAGTTGGGAAAGAAAAGAAGAGCGAAAAATTAGAGCTTGTGCATACAGATGTATGGGGACCTGCTCAGGTATCATCTCTCGATGGCTTTCGTTATTATGTTACTTTTATTGATGATGCAACTAGAAAAACTTTGATTTATTGTACGAAGAATAAATCTAATGTATTTGATACTTTCAAGAAATGGAAAGCTTTGGTTGAGATTGAGACAGGAAGGAAATTGAAGTGTCTTAGATCAGACAATGGAGGTGAATATTGTAGCAAAGAGTTTTATAGGTATTGTTTAGAGCATGGAGTTTGCAGAGAGAAGACAATTCCAAGAACACCACAAGAAAATGGTGTGTCAGAAAGGATGAACAGAACAATCATGTAGCGTGAAAGGTGCATGAGATTGCATGCAAGATTGCCTTTACAGTTTTGGGCAGATGTTGTAGATACTATTGCTTATCTAATAAACAGAGTGTTAGTGTCGGTCTTGAGCCCTCCATCGGTGATCAAAAGCTCTTTGCATGTGCATAGGTAGGTGTCTCATCAGTATCAGTTTTGCATCCCGTTAGGC
>APFE030108503.1:20637-44437 GCA_000404065.3 Pinus taeda
TTATTAAACAAATGAAGTGATAAAGTTTGAATTCATGCATGTCATGCTCAGCTTTCAAATTTGTTTAATGTTCATGTTTTCCACTGTCTAAAGAGGATTCAAAATCATTGTTTGCCCTCTTTAGCTTCTCCTCTTTCCTCCTTGATCATCCATATCAGCTAAAAGCATCAGCACAAACTCCTACCTTGCCCCAAAGACCCACCTGCAAAAACTGAGCTCAATCCCCGCACCCTAAATTGCAGATCCTCAACTTGCCACCAAAAAACCCCAAAAAAAACCCCCAAATCAACTTTCAAATCAGTTTACTAGCCTAATATCTGTGTTACCTTGATTGGTCATCTCTTCCCATTGAAAATTTAACGAGATTGACCGGAGAGAGCCTTCTCATACCCCGTAGGGCTAGCTACGAGGTGAAATGGTTTGATGTTGCCTTGAAGGTTTGCCTTTCTCAGCCTGAGGTGAAATCTCAAGCGCTAACATAGAGGACATTCAAGCTCCTTGTATGGTGGTGTTCTAGAGGAAGCATGGACAGGTAAAAAGATAAACTACTCTTTTTTGAAGCCTTTTGATTGTGAGGCCTTTGTCCATATTGATAAAGAAAATAGAACAAAGCTTGAGGAAAAGTCAAAGAAATGTACCTTTATTGGATATGGTATTAATGATTTTGGTTATCGCTTATATGATTATGAAAATCAAAAAATCATTAGGAGTAGAGATATAATATTCAATGAAAAGGCCTTGTATAAGAATCAGTTGCAGGGAAAGAAACAGGGAAAAGAAAACAAGGAATACACAGTTCTTGATGAAATCACTGAAAAAGTAAAGGTGCTTGAAAATAATAATAATCAACAACCAAAACAACAAAAACCACCACAACAGCAACAGGCACCCCAAACACCTGAAATTGGTGTTAGAAGATCTACCAAGATAAGTAGACTCCCTGAACGATACTCTCCATCATTATATTATTTATTGTTGACTGATTCTGGTGAACCTGAATGTTATGAAGAAGCAATGCAGGTTGAAACAAGGAAGAAGTGGGAGGTATCCATGGAAAAAGAGATGGACTCCTTAATGCATAACCAGACTTGGGACTTAGTCAGGTTGCCTGCAAGAAAAACTACATTGAAGAATAAATGGGTTTACAGGCTGAAGGAAGAAGATGGAGGAAAACAAAGGTAAAAAGCTAGACTTGTGGTGAAGGGGTTTGCACAGAAGAAAGGTATTGATTTTGATGAAATATTTTCTCCTGTTGTTAAAATGACTTCAATCAGAACTATTTTGAGTCTTGTAGCAGCTGAAGATTGCATCTTGAGCAGTTAGATGTAAAGACAACCTTTCTCCATGGGGATTTGGAGGAAGAGATATATATGCAGCAGCCACAAGGATATGAAGTGAAAAGGAAGGAGAAACTAGTGTGCAGGTTGAAGAAGAGCTTGTATGGCTTAAAACAGGCTCCAAGGCAGTGGTATCTAAAATTTGACAAGTTTATGTGTGAACAAGGTTATACTAGATGTCACTCTGATCATTGTGTTTATCTAAAAAAGCACAATGATGGTAGCTATATTATATTGTTATTGTATGTAGATGATATTCTTGTTGCGGGGTCTAACATGCGGGAAATAAATGTGCTCAAAAGAAAATTGACAAATTCATTTGCAATGAAGGATTTGGGAGCTACATAACAAATCCTTGGTATGAGAATAACTAGAGACAGGAAAAATTGTAAATTAACATTGTCTCGGAATGAGTACATACAAAAGGTGTTGAAAATATTTAATATGCACAATGCGAAACTAGTTAGTATATGTTTTGCTAGCCATTTCAAACTTAGTAAGAAAATGTGCCCAAAGACCCAAGAAGACATGGATTATATGTCTAAAGTTCCATATGCATCAGCATTTGGAAGTTTAATGTATGCGATGGTCTGCACAAGGCCTGACATTGCACACGCAGTGGGAGTTGTAAGTAGGTACATGAACAATCTAGGAAAGGAACATTGGATGGCAGTTAAATGGATTCTTAGATATTTTAAAGGTACCACAAATCAAGCATTATGATTTGGTGGTTCAAACATTTCTCTACAAGGATATGTTGATGCAAATATGGTAGGTGATAAAGATAACAGGAGGAGCACTACAGGATATGTATTTACTGTTGGTGGAATAGCTGTCAGTTGGGTTTCAAAAATCCAAAGTGTTGTTGCACTTTCAACAATAGAAGCAGAGTATGTTGCTGCTAGAGAGGCTAGTGAAGACATGATTTGGTTACAAAGGTTTATGGGAGAATTGGGTAAGGAGCATGATATGGGCACATTATATAGTGATAGCCAAAGTGCCATTCATCTTGCAAAAAACTTAACATTTCATTCCATAACTAAACACATACAGCTCAAATACCATTTCATACGATTAGTGTTGGAAGATGGAGAGTTGAAGCTGGAAAAGATACACACTAGCCAGAATCCTGCAGATATGCTAACAAAAGTTGTAACCAGGGAGAAACTGTGAACATGCTTAGTTTCAATTAGTCTTCAATGATGATGATGAACATGAGAAACAACCAGGTCCAAAGAGGAGTCGTTTTCCAGCAAATGAAGCAGTGGTGGAGTTGCTACAATCATTCTCCAAGTGGGAGATTGTTGTGTGTGGAGCATGATTGTTCAGAGGTCTTTGTTTCAGTCGGATGTATACCCCAGAAATTTTGTACACCCTTCCACACGGGAGGGTGCGGGGGGGACTTTTCCCCCCTGCAAGGGTCCGGTGGGGTCGATCCCCCCTCGCTGGGGGTGCCGTGGGCCAGCGGTCCCCCGGCAGGGGCTCGGGGGTAGTGCCCCTAAAGCTAAAAATAGATGTAAAATTGTGTTGTAAAAGTATTGTAATTTCTAGTGAATCTGGACCATTCATTAGCCGGATGATCTGATGGTAGAACTTATGTTTAGTTTAGGGTTTTTTTCGTAGAAGGCAACCCCTCTCTTTGTATGAGGGAATTGCATTTGAGGCTATGTAATAGATGTATATTCTCTGGGCGAGAAGCAGAGAGGTGAGACTATGAGAGAAAATAGAGGATATTACAGTGGATCTACTGTAGGTTGCGTCTCTTCATTTTGTTGGATAATAGAAAGGAAGGATTGGCTGTTCGGGGTGGACGTAGCCCAAATTGGGTGAACCACGTATATCTGTGTCTCTCTTGTTTTATGTGTTTCCTGTGTTTATATTTCTGCAATATTTTATGTGTTCCATTTCTTCGTAATATATAATTTTCTAACACAAAGAACCTTGATGTACTCCTCAATTATTTGGGAGGTCTGCACGACCATTTTCATGAGCAAGTGATGTTATTCAAGCCCAAATCGGTGGGCCAGACTTGTGTATAAGAACAATACTAAATAACATAGGCCTAGAAAGAGCGGAATCAAGTGGATCAAAACAGAATGAGAAAAAGGAAGCTTCTAAGGAGGGAAAGAAGAATCTAAAGGGGGGAAGATAGAAAGACGACAACCACAACACACCAATGTAATGATCCTATCACCACTGCAACTACTACAACATCAATGGCCATACATAGGAAAAATGTTGGAAGTTTCATCAAGAGCTAAACCTGAAGAGCAAGAAGAAATATAAGATGAAGAAGAATCTGATGGCCACTGATTCAAGCAACCAAGTTGAAAGCAACTCTGATGTGGGTGAGAAGATTGTCTATATGTCAGTGTAGAAGAAGGTGAATATAAGTAGCCTTTAGTAAGAGGAAGAGAAATAGATAACCAAACTCTTCCATATAAAGATATAGGACAAAAATGACAAAGATTTATGCTCTATTTGACTGAGGATTGTAGGCGAATCTCATTGCAGTAGAGCTAGTCAAGAAGTTGGGGTTGGAAGTTCATGATCATCCAAACCCATATGAATTGTGATGGGCAAATAAGGATGCATAGTTGAAGGTAACAAAATAGTATAAAAGTATATTTTCTATCAGTGCTGATTTTATTGATGAAGTAGATCTAGTTGTGGTTCCCCTTGATATATGTGGAGTCGTGTTTCAAAATCCATACATGTACATGGATGATGCAATATTCATGAGGATATCCAACCAATATCGGCTCGTCAATTATGGAAAATAATTCATCATAAATGCGCACAAAGGAAAGTAAAAAATCACACTCATAAGTGCAAACCAATCCAAGAACATTATTAGTTCCAGCAAGAGGTATATTTTATTGCTTTTAACAGAAAGTCAGTTTAAGAGCAGTCAATAAAAGGCAAGGCATCTCGAGAGGGGTTACTAAACATAAAAAATAATTGGAGGATTTGTTATAAGCATACAAAGATGTGTTCTGAAAGCTTAAGGGTTACCACCTACGAGAGAATTAGAGAACGAGATTCAATTATTTTTAGAATCCCCATTACCCAATATTGGGTTGTACAAAAAGTTTATTATAGAAGGAAGTGTGGTGAATAAATAGTTGCAAGAACTACCAAAAGAGCATATCATTTGACTTAGTACATCACCATGTGGGTCACCCATCATCATTGTGTCGAAGAAGGATGTGACTTGGAGGATGTGTATAAATTACAAGGAGTTGAAAAAAATCATTCTCAAGAATAGATACCCCCTACCTAGGATAGATGATCTTCTAGATCAGTTGCAACAAGTAAAGTACTTCACTAAGCTGGACTTGGATTCTAGATATCACCATGTCAAGTCAAAGTAGAGGATACATGGAAGACTGCCTTCAAAACCAGGCAAGGTTATATGAGTGTTTAGTCATGCCATTTGGCCTATGTAATGCACCATCTACATTTATGAGATTAATGAATGATATATTGTGTCCTTTTATAGATTCATTTGTTATTGTCTATCTGGATGATATACTAGTATATAGTGTTACTTGGGAGGAGCATATGTCACATTTGACACAGTGCTGGAAATATTGAAGAAACACCATCTGCAAGAAAATCTTAAGAAGTGTGAGTTTGCACAACATATTTGGTGTATGTGATCAGTGGAGGAGAATTGAAGATAGATCCTTCCAAGATGTAGGCCATCATGAAATGGTCAGTGCCTACTAATGATTCTAAGGTCGGGAGTTTCATTGGGGCAGAAAAGTAACTGAAGAAGATCATAGCCCCATTTCCACTAGTAGCAACACCCCTCCACACAATAAAAACAAGTGGCAAGTATTTCCAGTGGGGGAATGATCACCAAATGGCTTTCGAAGAGATAAAGTAGAAGATCAGCCAAGCACCACTTCCGACACTACTAAACTTGCAACAACCCTTTGAAGTGGAGACAGGTGTGAGTGGGTATGCTATGGGAGTTGTCTTGATGTAGGAAGGAAGGCTTCTATGCTACCTTTCTGAAGTATTTCATAGGGAAAACCTTAACTACCCTACCTACGACAAGGAGCTTTATTCCATGGTGCAAGATTTAAAGAAGAGGAAGCACTATTTGATAGGAAAGGATACAGTAATCCACACAGATTACTAGTTGTTACAGTACTTTCACACCCAGAGTAAGCTACATCAAACTAGGCATTACAAGTGGATGGGCTTTTTATAGAAGTTTCATTTGGAGATCAAGTATAAGAAGGGAAGAAAAAAAAATTTCATCGACATGATTTCAAGGCCACCCACATCAAAGATCACAACTTTGGGGAATCTTATGCACATGGAACCATTCACCCATGACACATACTGAGAGGCATATTCAGAAGATGACGACTTCAAGGAGGTGTATCAGTAGTTGCAGAGTCAGAGTTATGTGCGAGATGGTGATAGCACGGTTTACTATCATCTCAAGGATGGGTTACTCTATAGGTTGGATAATATATGTGTTCCTAAAGGTGATCAATTGCATCTAATTAGAGAGGCTCATACATCCAAGGTTGCAGGGCACTTTGGTATAGAGAAGACGATGGATAACCTACAAAGGTATGTGTATTGGCCAAGGATACAAGAGCATGTAACTAGGTTCATAAGAGGATGCATGCTTTGTTGTAACAGCAAGCCTAGCAATAGGAAAAAAGGTCTATATCATCCCTTACATGTACCTAATATTCCTTGGGAGAGAATTTCCATGGACTTTATGGGAGGTTTACCATAAACCAGGAAGGTACATGATTGTCTGTTCATGGTAGTTGACAGGCTCAACAAGATGTGTGTTCTAATGACCTATAAAATGACCATCGATGGACAAGAAGCAAAAAACTTATTCTTTGGACAGGTTGGGGGGAACTTTGGGATACCGAGGAGCATCATTTCAGACATGGATACAATATTTCTCAACACATTATAAACTTAATTGTGGGAGAATACGAACATGAAGTTGAAGAGATCTACAACATTCCATCCATAGACACATGGGTAGACAAAAGTAGTCAACAGGACTTTGGTGCGGCTTCTAAGGGGATACAACTAGAAGCATCTGAATACCTAGGATGAAAATTTGGTTTATATACAACATTCCTACAATAGATTAGTCAACACTTCTATAGGAAAGTCCCCATTTGAGACTTGTTTTGGATATTTTGCACCTTCACCTTTTTATATTGCATATGGGAAATAAGGAGTGAGGGAAGATCTTACAAGAAATGCTTTGGGGGTTGGAAAAATTATATAGAAGATTAGCCAGATCCATCTACAAGGACAAGAAACATTGCAGAAGTCATAGGAGAAGTATAAGGCCATGCATGATCAACATAGAACATACAAGTCATTCAAGGTGGGAGATAGAGTATGGTTACAGTTGAACAAGGGGAGGTTGCATGGGCTTGGTAAGAAAATGAAGGCTTTGAGTTATGGTCCATTTGAGATACTGGAAAAGGTGGGTGATAATGCCTTTCAATTCAGTTTACCACCATATATGCACATTTACTCAGTTGTGAATGTAGATAATTTGAAACTCTATGAGCCTTCCATGCTAGATGAGGAAGAGGAACAAGTCCTACCTTTTGTGGAGGATATGGCATCAAATTATCACACCTAATTGATAGAGGATACAATTTTATAGAAGAGGTCGAGAACTACAGTACAAGGGAAACATGACCTTGGCAGAGTGGATTGAAGGGAAAACTTCCAAGAAAAGGTAAATGGTACACTAAAGAGAAAGTGGAGGAAACATTTCCTCACCTCATTCAACAGAATCTTTTGGGGACAAAAGGCCTCCAAAAATGGGGAGGTGTGATTTAGATTAGATCATTATATTGGTTTTCATCCATGTCAATGCACTCAGAGTGGAAAAAAATGGACGAATCAACTCACGGGACCATTTTTACCGTTGGGACCCAATTTAGCGAAACGAGGTCTGAAACCTTCCGAGAGCCTTTTGAGGCATAATATGACATTTTTTAGGGGTAAAAATTTTCCACTTTAGTGTTGCACCATTTTTTTGTTCTACACGTAGATATATTTCCAACGACATAATAAGCATGTCAATTAGTGTCTGTATGAAAAAGTTATGCTACTCTAAAGTTGACCTTCCTATTTTCACACCTGTAACTTGGGAAGATGTTGCATCGACAACCATTATTCATGGAAAGGGGGATAGAAATGTGATTATGAGGTAAAATACATTAGAATATATATTGTAACTCTAGTTAAGAGTTGATGTAGTTAAAAATAACCACTAATAAGCTATCAGGTTGTGTTATAACTGGGCTGCTAGGAGGAAGAGGCATTGCATTATTTCGAGAGAATTTTCTCCATAGATAAGAAAAGATAGCCATGAGAGATATGAGCTATAGCTCACAGAGATGATCCGTGCACTGTAGCAAACCACGGTCCATAGGAATTACTTATTTGTACCTGCAGCCATATTTCTAGAGAGAGAAAGAGAGAAAAGCGGTCACCTTCTAGCTGGGTTTTCTCCCGAAAAGGTTTCCTAGACAAAATATCTTATGTATTATGTGTGTGTGTGAACTTAATTTATCATTATCTACTTTTCTGTATAATTTCCATTCGAATGCATGTACTAGTTACAATTAAATCTATAGATCCTAAAGTTTAATAAAATTGTAATAGTGTAGAACCTCATATTTTTAATCAAATATGTTGTAATGAACTATCTAGTGGAATATCCATGACAACTTACAGATAATATTTTTACTATGTCATTGTTTGTACTTGGCATTTTATTTCTTGAAGATGTCATGAATCTGTTGGTGAACGTGTTGAATGTGCTCAATTATCATGGTGTTTTTAACAACTTTAGACTAAACATGGGAATATTCCTCCTGGTATTGTAGCTGCTACAACTACCCTCCAAAAATTTTCATATGATTTAAATTTGTAGCCATCGCTTCTATCCATATGAGCTTATCTTTTATGATTGTAAAGTATTCATGATTTGATAAAGACTTATTGTTTTGATTTGTGCTTGTGTTTGTTTGCTTTCATACTTATTTGATCATTTTGAGTCACAAGCTAACCTTCTAACTTGACCTTGGAACAGTCTTGGTCTTGTCACTAGAAGTCGTGCAATCTTGCAAGGCAACCCATCGTTGATGATGGAAACTACAAAATCCATAATGGTAGCTTGACCTTGAGCTTGATAATTGTGCATTCATGGATGGTGTCCCTATACTAAGCTCAAAAACTACATAATCCATCCCTTGTACTCAGAAACTACGCAATGCACTTAGCCGGGAAGTTCTCCAATTCCCCAAAATTGAAAAATCTTGCTTGGCAGTGTGCATGGAAGGTTTCCAAAAAAAGAAAAAAAGAATAAAAGCATCCGTAGAAAATAGGGAGGCATTATTAGTTTCTGAAAGGTGGCACAATCACTATTTTTAGAAATTGAGACCAAGTGTTGCTTTTTCCTTGATTTAAAGCATGTGTGCCAAAAACCCTAATCCACTCAACTATATTTAATTGATGCCTATAGATCCCATTTTTACATTCGATCTTGGATCTCTAGCATTCCCAAGGGGACCAAGGAGCCTTCGGTGGAGTTTATGTTTCTTTTCCAGGTGATTTTTTCTTTATCGTCTTTTGCATATTTTTCTGTTGCTTTTTGTTGTTTCACTTATGTGCATGGTGATTTTCTTGTTTCTCTTCATGGTTGCGGGTGTTTTAAATTATATTAGCTTGTAGAAGTGTTGATTTAGTTTTTCATTCGCCTTTCATAAGTGTCGCATTAGTTCTCTTCTTTTTACACACCGATGATCGTTGTTTAAGAAAATATCTTTTCATATTTATTTTTTATTATGTTTGTTGTGCTTCTACACTTGATTCACATTTATCTATCCATACTTAGTAAAATCTATAGTTTAACTTGCACTATAACTTAGATATTTTTGTTTCATACACCCTCACTAAGAAGACCTACACTTCACTTGGCCATTCACTGCCTTGCCTAGCTAGGCATTGCGCAATTCCAAGGCTCAAGATGAGAGCTTGGCATCTAAGGTTTCATAATACGTAGTATAGGCTGGCCCAACTACACATTGTGTAGTCCCATGGCTCAGTCATGCCACCATGGCCACAGAGATTGTGCAATGTGCAGTCTCTCCCTGTCACTGCCCAGGCTGAACTGCACATTGCATAGTCTCAAGCCTCAAGCTGCATCACAAGTTGTTGAGACCACACAATGTGCAGTTTACTCAACTAGTCTCCCTCCTTTCACCATGAAAATAGTGAAATCTCTCTCATTAATCTGTGTGTTTTCTGCCTCATCTTACTTTAAAATTTGATTTTTGAAAGCTAATGTAATATTTCCATGAGTTCCCTTTCCTCCTAGAGGTATCATAGTTGTTGAGAATTTATCTCCAATAATCACTATTATCATGGCACCCAAGAAAGCTACTTCAAAATATGCCACAAAAATAAGTAATAGGGAAGCAGTTTAGAGTATGCCAGTAAACTTTTCGGTATATTCAGAAACAAATCTTTTTCAGCAAAGAGCTTCCACACAGATCTAGAGGAATGACTAGTATACATTAATATCTAGAAACTCCGGCTACATGAGGTCGCATGCAAATATCCATCCTTCCCATGTGTATATGTTATTTGTTGGATTGTTTCATATATTGACATGAATACTATGCCTTTGAGAAATTCTAGTGGACAAAATCTTGCTACTTTTTTGGCGAGTGTCCTTTGCCTGTTTTAGTAGTTAATTATTTATTTCATAAGGTCATTATTATTGGTTTACATAAATCATGATAATTAAGTTATTGTTATTCTAATTTATAGGTGGGATGGCTTCATTTTAATTATTTTATTCAACTCTTTTAGCTAACAGAATTAAATATGGCTTTTCTAAATATTTTTCTTTAATATGATTATAATAATACACTCTCATATATATATATATATATAATATATATATATATATATATATATATATAGAATATATATTATATAATATATATATATATATATATATATATATATATATATTATAATATAAAAATCTCAATAAAGAAATTAAACTAATTAATAAACATACTCCTCTACTTTACAAACTCACCTCTTAAGATTAGTATTATTAATTAGTAAATTTAATAATTTAATAAACTGATAAAATATGATATCACATCAAGAGTAAGTAGTTTTATAAACAAAAATAACATACCTCTAATAAATAATGCATGTTTATAGTTAGTTAATAATTTAATAACTTATTACCATTAAAATTATATATTTAGTCCTAAAATCCTATTATTACTATTTTTGAATTAGAATATATTTTATTTAGGTAACCCAATTTAATTCTTTAATAGAATTCATTCATGCTAATAATAATTTTCAATAACCATTAGTATTATTCTATTAACATCATAAAACTAATTAATTAAATGAATTACTTATGATACTATTCATGGTACCTAATCGTGCTTATTTCTAGAAATAAAATAATATATTATTAATATTAATATTATAAAAGTAAAAATAATATTAAATTTATTAATATAATTTTTGGCCTGGGTCCTGGGGTCAAAAATAGCCGTTAGGTAGCTATTGGAGTCTCTGCTCAGTCTATTTAATATGGTAAGCCAGGTCTGTCTCTTCAACTTGTCTTGACGATGAACCACACTAGTTGGTTCGAAACACGTCGACAAATGTCTTTGTCATGTGATTTACGCCGAAGCTCTTCTTATAAGTAGATTATTGTCTTATGTACCATTTTCCTGAGCTAGAAACACTCATGGATTTATACTTCTATGCCACCAACACCTATGTGGGCACAAAATACATTGTTAAATGTTGGGTGAAAGAGACATTAAAGTTTCAACAGACACCCAACAATACTTACAATACAAAATATCTCAGGATGACCTATCAATTGTTGGGCACCCTAGCTTGCAAAATATACAGTCAGCAGAGCACCGAGACCTTTCCCGAAGGGTGGACAATCTTATTGAACCAGTTTGTGAATGATGGGAATCCATTCAACATGTTAGATTTGTTGGCTCAAAAGTTAAGTATCCATGTAGTAAATTCCTGCAACACTCCCAAGGGAGGGAATGAAAGATTCTACATGTATGCATATCTACTGGATGAAATATGTGCACATAATGCATTCCCTGGTATGAACTGGAATTGGACACCTCAAGATCCTATCATGCTTATCCACTATAGATTTCTCTCATATTGTAGCCACAAAGGAGTTATGGAGAAGCTAACTAACCACTTCCTCATTCCTCTATACAAGATTATGTTTGAGGAAGAACCACCTTGCATGTCACATTGGGCAATGGAAGCAGTATCACAGTATCACAGACTGGTTTGCCTCATAGGAAGGCAACTTCCTTAGAGTGTTTGGTGGTCAGAATTCACTGTATATTTTGCCAAGGTATGCCACTGATAAGCTTGTCACACAAGAATTTTCATATCATCTCTCCACAGTGTTGTCAATATCTTTGCAAAGGAATAAGGAAGCACCTTGGCCAACTCTTCTTATGCAAATTGGATTGTATGAGATCAATAACCTGAAAGTTGTAGATATTAAAGGAAAGGTGATTGAGAAGCATGCATTCAGTACTCAAGAATTTAATTTGTACGATCCTTGTGGTATTTGTAAAGACCACTATGCAATAATTTATTTCTAGTGGCTCAGTGGGACATTTCACTGGCTAGAGGAGGATCCATAGAAGAATTGTTATAATGCCTCCAAGTCCCGTGATACGGTCAATTTTTTAGGAACTTCACAGGTGACTCCGCAGAAGGGAGATACTCTAGAAGTACTGGCAACAAAACGGAGCAAGCCTGCGTAGGATAAGGCAAAGAGAAATGTTTCTTATAGTCTACGGGGAGAATGAAGATGCAAGATGAAAGCACATCTAACTATTGTGAAATCAGAATTAACAGTAGAGGTAAAGAGAAAACAGAGGATGCAAAGAAAAAAACGGAGGAAGAGGGAAGAGCAGATGAGATTGGAGGAAGAAAAGAAGAATCAAGAACAAGAAGAGAAGTAAAATCATGAAGACAAGAGAGACGAAATGAAATAGTAGATGAAACAACACAAAAACAAGTTGAAGAGCAAGAAAAAAACTGACAAATAGCGGATGCGAGCAGATAGATGTAGGACATGGAGCTTGCTCCAAAGATTGAAGAGTTGGTAGAGATCGTAAACATGGTGGACGAACTAGATATGAAGAATCAATATTTTGGCCTAATGCCTAGCATACAATAGGTCATTATTTAGTCTCCACCACCTCTAGCAGCAAAGTCATCTCCGGGAAAAGAGAAGGAATTTGTTCCTCTTTATGATGATCTAGTCATGAACAGGTACAATATTGCATACGATGAACTACAGAAGAATATTATGCAAGTGCATAAGAATAATTTTCCGAATGACTTCGCATAGCCTACATTTATTAGAGAAACCATGATTATGGTCAAGATCAGGAAGAATCCTAATGCCATTACGACAGCCAACTTGGCTTTCACAGGTGTAGAAAAGTCAAACACTAAGTATTTGATGGCCAAGAAAAATAAATTGGGAAATAAATTGAAGGATTTTAGGTAAGAGTTTTAACATCTCCATGCAACAACTAAAAATGAAGCTTCCACACAGGTCCATCTGGAAGAAATGAAGGCAACGATATTTGGTGAAGCATTAACACTTCGAGTGACCATGCAAAATCTATATGAGGAGATTGTTACCATGCATAAGGAAGTTGTTCACTTGCATGGCTTGTAGCATAAGTGTAAGAATTTTGTCAAAACTACGAGGAATGTGCAAGTTGTAATTCCCATTGTGCATGAATGGTTAATGTGATACAAAGGGGAGCCATTTTACTTGCGCCATAAGATGAAGCAATAGTTAGAGCTAGAGAAAGCAAGAGTGTGGATGTTGATCCAGAACAATGAACAAATCACTTCATTCATTGGTAACATTCAGGCTTTGTATGCACGGTTATACAATGGTCTGGATTTCTTGGTGAAGTCCCACAGGATCCCATCCATTGGATCGCTCACTAAGTCCAAACCTAGAAACTAGGTTAATCAGGAGATAGAAGAATACTTGGAGCAGCTTAGACATATTTCCACCAAGGAATATTTGGAGGTGAATAGAAAGAATATTCATAACTACATTGGTGGCCCTATCCAAAATGAAGAAAATGTTGCTCATGCTATAGAAGGAAGTTGAAACTGGTTCCAAATCATTATACTTCGATGCCATGGAGGCTAGAGTCCACTTCTAGCAAGATACCATTGCATAGTTTGGGGATGTCATCGCACAATACCAAGATTGGCACTAATACCTAACCAAAAGACATCAAGTGGAATATGTTGAGCTTGATTTTCCCCAAAATCAATCATGATAGTGTTTTGTCTTATTAGACTGTCTAGTTGGATTTACCCAATTTTTTCCTATATGGGTGCGAGTGTACTGTAACATTATTTGTAGTTAATTTGTAAGCGGAATTCCAATTGTCAATATTGGAATGTGAAGAGTCATGACGTAATGTAATCAATCATTTTGTAAATAAGTTGAAGAGTCATGGGGAAGTCAAAAAGTAATAAAGGTGTAGTTGAATAGTCATGCCCTCTTGTTATAAATATATCTTCATAACTCATGTAAAGGGCTTTTGGGAGCCAAGCTTTTGGCTAGGCTTAGGCTTATAATTAGAGGCTTGGGAGTTTGTGAGAGCCTTGGATTCTCTGTAGCATAGAGAAAGTATCTTTATTTGGAGGATTAGGTGATGTTGACTTCACGTTCCACTGTTGGGGCTAGTCGTTTGTCAATGGTATATGTATGATTAGAAATTTCACTTAATAAAATACCAGAACTAGCACATTTTCATGCATATGTTGTAAATATATTAGGATTATTCTTGTTATGTTTGCAATGTATGTTATTTAACTTACACTTATGATTATGAACTATTTCATTTTCATTAGTATAAATATTGTTGTTGTTTAATTCATCATTGGTAACTTGTGAACCTTTTTTCTTATTAGCTTGTGATTTCATTTATGCTCATGTGTTCCTCTCAAGCTATGTACTATTACACAATTCTAAGGTGCTCACTCATTTTCCCTTTTTTGTGGTAGAATCTTCATGTATCGCACTTGACTCTCCACAGGCACCCACACTTGTTCTCATCAAAGTTATTATATATCAATTTATGCCTTATTGCAGCCAAGGCACATTATTAAAACCCATTACTTCGGCAACTGGTTTGTATTCTGGATGAGACTCCTAGACCAAAAAGTGTGAGGTATAATTGGGACTTCAAATCGGGGATATCCCTTGAATGTTGGCAGGCCGAGTGCCATTAGCATTTATGTTGCTAGAAGGATGGCTTGATAGCAAGCTAAGCCCATGAAGTCTGTTTGAACTTTCCGCACTCATTAATGGCTTCTCCCCAAAATCACAACCTTGGCATGTTTTTCTAGAACCACAAATCTAAAAGTGTTGGTGATAATCATTGATGACATGTCAAATTTTAAATTCAATGGTGAGGGAACAACCTTTTTCGATCACACCTCTGGTTTTCTCAAATTTTGCCTAAAACATAATATTCACTATGAGGATGCTTCTGATAGGTTGTTTATTTTCATGTTCGAAGGGCATGTAAAGGAATGGTGTCACATATTTCCAGTTGCCTCTATACACTCTTTCGAACATCTTGGCACAGATCTTTACCACAACTTTGATAGGTATGATTATAAATCTTTTTTTCAAGAAAATAATGCAATTGCGAAAATCACCTAATGAATCTCTTGATGATGTTAACAATCATTTCATTCATTTTTGTTTTGAATTTTCTGAAGATGATGTTGATGGGCCTTTATTGAAAGAGAAGTTTGAATTTCTTGTTCACATTTCGATGAATCCACATGAATATGAATGTTTTGAAAGCCTCCCCACATACCTGGGTATCAAATCTTCTAAATCTGTGACAGATGAGGTTCCTGTACTAAGTGACTCTTTGTCTCTTGTTAATCAAACAACTCCATTTCTGAGAGTTGAAGTGGGAGAACTTGAGAATTCATTTGTTGATTTACCACCCTATTCTCCCACCCCACATACTCATAATTTCAACCAATGGCCACTGCATACTAGATGCTAATTGATGGAAAGAAAGGTCCATAATTCCAGCTCCATGATGCATTATTATGCTACATGGACTTGGTGGTGCCCAGATATGGTATGCTACAGTCGATGGATTGCTGAGACAATATACAACATGATTGGTGCTTCCCTTCTTATATTTAATGTTCAAATGGAATTTTTGTAAATATGTGGACCACTTCTCATGGTGATTGTTTTGCAACTTCCCTTGTATCTGTATAAACTAAAGAGGTCAGTGATCTGTGTGGATGACCATCTCCTTCCCCTGAATGTAATGCTTCCATTGTCGAAAATCCTAAAAGATGGAATACATCTCTTTATCATACGTAGGGTACTTCCAAATTGTATCAAAAAGTGTCTCACTGTGATAGGCCACTAGATGCCCTTGTTGGGTGAGAACTACACCAATAGTATAGTCAAAGGCATCTGTCTCAATATCAAATGGTTGTTGTAGCTATGGAAATATGAGTATTGGTGTAGAGAAAAGGATGTCATTCAACTCAACAAGCACCTTCTGTTGGGACTCAGACCAAAAAAAAATTCTTTCACGCCACCTTTGGTAACTTCACTCAAAGGCTAAGTGATATTATAAAATCCCAATATGAGCCTTTGATAAAAAGTTGCAAGGTCCAAAAAGCTGTGAAGCTCTGCTATGGTGGTCAGGATTAACCAATCCTAAATGAATTGGGTCCTAGCTGGATCCACACGCATGACTTTCTTAACACTGACATAACCTAGGTATTGGACCTTGCTCATGCCAAAGGTGCATTTCTTTAAGTTAGAACATGGTTTGTTTTGCCGCAGGGTTTGAAGTACATGTTGAATGTGCTGCAAATTCTCTTCTCAATCCTTTTTGAAGAGGGGGATGTTGTCCAGATATATAACCACACACGAGTTGGTAAAGGGCCATATATGTCATCCATCAAGCTCATAAAATTTGGAGGGGAATTTGTCAACCCGAAAGGCATGACCAAGCACTCAAAAAGGCTCTCCTTGTATTTGAAGGTGGTCTTCCACACACCTATGTGTTCCATTAGAACTTGGTGATAGCCAGACTTCAAGTCAGTCTTGCTAAATTAATTGGCCCTCTTCAGCTGGTCAAGAAGGTCATCAATCCATGGGATTGGATACCTGTTCCTGACAATGATTTTATTCAGTTCCCAGTAGTTAATGCAAAGTCTCCGAGTCCCATCCCTCTTATGTAAAAGTACAATTGAGCTTCCATAAGTGAGGGACTTGGTCATATGTTCCCTTTTTGCAACAACTCTTGGATCTGCCACTTCATTTCTTCATTTTCCGCAATAGAGCAGTGGTATATTGTCCCATTGAGTAGAGGTTCTCTTGGGACCAAATTGATTGAATTCTTAAATTGATAGTGTAGCGGTACCCTTGTGGGTGAGGAGAATATGTCATTATATTCTTCCACGACCTTATCCACTTACTTCTACTGCATCGAGGAACCCTTTTCGGGGGCCATGGATGTGGCCATGATATTTCCCTTATTTTGAGAGCAAATCAAAAAGAAAAAAGGAGATGATATTACTTCATTGCTCAGCAGATATAAAATAAATGGTGGTAGGCGAGGCTCATCTGTATATTGTATGGCTTATTGCCCAAAGTGATAATAACGGTGTGATTCTTGGACTCATACACAACACAAAGCTTCCCCAAGTATGGTTGGTCTAGTAATAGATAACAAACTTCAAGAGGGGAAACATCACACAATAACTCATTCGTTAAGGGCTTGACACTATAGGATAGGTGCAACTACTAGCTGATGAGGATATCACGCCCTTGGTGTAGCCATCCGATGGTCTACCACTGCGAATGTGTTTTTGTCACTAGGCCTAAATGCCTCATAACTTCAACTAAGATGAGGTTCTTTCGACTTTCGTTGTTGATTATGAACTGCAGTGAATAACCGTTCACCCACATCTGTGAGTAGAAGAGACACTTGCCGTCCTTTGGATCTTCGCTTTCAATCTTCTGGACTTTGGTGGTGGCCACAATGTCATTGTGATCTACATCAATAATCTGCTTCCCCTTGTTAGTCCCCTTATCACGTTCCAACTTAGATTCAAAAAATTCATCTGACTTTCAAGATTTCAACTTGGCCATGAGTGACTAATTAATGTGATAGTCATTTGTGTTATGAGTGGGGATCTTGTGGATCTCACACCACTTTCCTATGTCTTTCTTTATTTTCATGATGTTTTTATTTTCTTGCCCATTTGATGGGTTGTCTTGGGTCACCCCAACTTGGCTCTGTCCTTTAGGGGTTCCTTTTCCTTGCCTCAGATTCATAAATCCAAATTCTAACTTCTTCTATTTAAATTTTTGCTTGATCTTGACGCCATATCAGTATGTAGTTCCAAGTGAGGAGATGTATGGGAACTCCATCTCGTATTCGATGTATTTCTCCAGAAAACCATAGTCCTTGAGTACCAAATACCACTCGAAATCATTGATACCCAACTTCATGCAAAGGGTATGAAAAATGTTTGTGAACTTTTACACATCTTAGTCCTTGCCGCAGTGTGGCCTATTTTATGTACTTATCTTCATAGTTCATGATAGGGTAATATTGTTCCCTGATGATGTCTTGCAAAGAATTCCAGGTGGGTGAAACTGAAAATAGTGAGAGTTCATTCTCATCCCTCTATTCGCAGTAGGTTTCAAACCAATCCTTGATGTGGGAGGCAACCTTGAGGAGTGAAAAAGTAATATTTTCCCAATTAAAAATATTATGGATCAAAAAATATCCATCCAGTAGATTCAACCATTTATCTACAACATCTACATCTATTGGGCCTTCAAATATAGGAATGTCAAATTTAACTTATACCTTGAAGGAGGTGGTGCCTCCTAAGTGGCTTCTAGATGAAGATGCGTCGCATGTTGATACCTGTTAAAGGATCTGGGAAAAGTTTCCCATTATCTTTTCCCTTTGTCGCTTAAGGGCTTCTTCAATAAATGTTTTAAAAGAATCAACTACTCCCTTTTGTTCTTTCTTCTGCCATGGGAGGTTGTCAGGGTTGGCAAGGCTGGTCTTGTAAAGGCTTAACTAGTTCAAATCTTAACTCCTTATACCCGGCCTTGTTGGGGACATGCACAAAAAATAGAGAAATCACAAACCACTCTAATACCACTAATCCAAATTTATGTAGGAATGAAAAGATATACAGACCCAAATAAAACCTTAGGGCTACAGTGAAAAACTGAACTTCAATTTGTTAATAACAAATACTATAAATTGTTTACTTTCAGAATGGAAATAAACTAGTTTGGGTGATGGTAGCTTATCTATGAGAAGAGATGTTGTGGCTACATGACTCTAAACTATATTAAAATAAGGGTTGAAGGCCTTTTTATTATTGAGAAACAAGGGAAAACCTTAAACATCCAAAAACATAACCCTAGGAGATGAAGCACCAATATTTTGTGGGCCCCATTGGGGTTAGTTGGTACATCAACTTCCCAGGGTCGTAACTTTGGCATACGATCTGCATTTGACACCTACCCTTTAGAAATATCCATCAGAGTAATATAACTTTCAACTGCAAACCCTTATCGTAATCAATGATTTTTCCCGTTTAAAAAAAAACATTGTTTAGGGCCTCAAGACGACTTCGAAAGTTGAAAATGCGAAAAATTGCCAAAAATAATAAATTGTTCTACAATTAAGGAAAAAAATGAAACAGTGTTGGGGGCTCGAAGTGGAATAGGAGGGTTCCCACCAATATCCACCTAGATCATTTTATCATTTTATTGGTTGTAGTCTTTGCCCAACAGAAACATGGGCCTATCCTTGCATTTGACAAATTTAATAACATAATTGACTCCATTAAAACACGTAGTTCGACCATGACTCATATTTAAAACAATCAAATTCCTTAGGCAATTTCCCTCCTCAGGAAATGGAATCTATCTCTCTCTCATCGATTTTAAATTATAATTATGTAATTACAAGCAAAACGTTTTGAGAAGGGGAAGTTATCCATAGGGGATGTCACAGTGCTAAAATATCTATTTTTCTGTAAATTCAAAAATATTTTTCTAAGTTTTGGAAATATTATTTCTAATTTCCTATTGGTTGAGCTATCCTTGATGTGACATAATTCCCTTCTTAAAGGGCGTTTGTTTTCAACATTGTTATTACCAATGATGCCAACACTTAAAGGGTTCTAGATCCCTTATGTAAGTAAGGGGGTGGAGAGGGAGTGATAAGTTAATTTAATATCAAACTCCTACTATTTTTCTATGTGCAAAAATGTTGTGCGAAGCAAGGGTGTGCAAAGAAATTTCGTGTGAATGAGTTTGTTAAACAACATAGACTATATTAAGTCAAGATTTCTTCCTCCATGCCTTCACACTCTCCACAATGTATATTTTCATTTTTTTAATAAAATCCTCCCCGCATCAGATTGAAACCAATAAAAAAACTTTCATTACCTAACATAATACCTTAGTCTTTAATAAGCTTGTTCCGAACAACTAATAATTAAGTTCATTTAGATACACTTCCAACATTTTCAAGTCTTCAAGTTGTCATTTTGTGCTTTGCATTACACGAAGCTATAACTAGAATTTCATTCATGCCCATGTAGATTCTCTCATGATTTCTTTGGGAGGAAAAATGATAAAGCCGCCTACCAATGACTAGAAATTAAAACTCATAACTCACGCCACAGTATCCCTTCCTACATTAAACATGGTGTTATATAATCGATCGTGGAAAGAGACCTGGGTTTGATTTATACCCCTCTGATTTAGTCAATGTTTTTCATTTTCTAGGTCGAGGGGTTGAATTAAATACCACGGGCAGAGAAATCGGAAAAGGGAAAGCCTATTCAACGTCGATATTTACACATATTTTATAAACTTGGATAAGAATTATACAAAATATAATTTATAATTAATATATAATATATTTTCTCAAACATCTCACACTTTTCTTTCTATCATACATAGTCGTGGCATTACATGACCGAAAGTTGATAGGCCTAATGTTAAAAGGAGGTGCATAGGTGTGCAACACGATTTTATTGTGCATAGTGTGAAGGTGCATATTGTGGAAACGATGGTAGATGGATCATTTTCAAATAACGAAAAAATTGTGGACTTTGCACAAGGAGGCAATGTGTATATCTTTACGTAACTATCATCTTTATTTTAAGAATATAAAGAACATATCAATAATTGTTTTCTTTAACCCTTCCAATATATAGTTATAAATATATTAATTTATTTTGTCTTTATTATAATTTTGTTATATTTTTTATTCCCATTTGTATTATTTATAATAAAATTCTTAATTTATTTTGTTTTTATTATAATTTTTGTTATATTTTTTATTCATACTTGTATTATTTTATAATAAAATTCTTGTACATTTAATGACAATACAAAAAATTCAAACATAAAAAAGCAAGTGAATTAACATTTGAACATAAAAATATGCCTAACTTCTAGTCCAAGATCTATATATTATCCTATATTTTTACACCTTATAATTAAGATCCATGTTATGGTAATAATTCTTAGAATTCTTCTAATTGCAAATTTTATTTCTCCAAAATACTCTTAAAAAAAAAAACACTTTAGTATAAATTTAGCAATTAGCATATCTACATAAGTTTTGTTCAAACAAAGTGTTTAATAGGCATGTTTATTAGTGACAACTCATATGTACCTTCAAAATAAACTAAACAAATATTAATATGTATAAATTTTCAGGATGTTAGGTGGGATTTATAACTTTTATAGGCTGGTGACCATTAATAATAGCTGACTACCCCAACTATCATCTAGTAGTATGAAAGGAAGCACCTTTATGTTAGAAAAATTATGTCTAACTTTTCAAGAAATTCCTTCTTTAGAGTTTAAGGCAACCCCTCATTCAACAAACCCTTACCCCTAATTTATTTCCCTTCCCATATTACATAGAAGAAAAATATTTTTTCTTATTCCATTCGTGTGTTGAGTAAGGATCAAGAAGAGCATACCTTCAATGAGTTAGGAGAAGGAATCAAAGTTGTTGTTTTAAGTAGGTGGTTAATGCTAGGTATCATATTTCTTTTATATAATTGTTCATTTGGATCAATAGATGATTAATTTCTTTCTCCCAAATCAGATTTTCTATTGTATTTCATTGTATTTGATTATGAATAGTTGGAAGGATACATATTCTTTAGTTATGATAAGTTAAAGTAACTATGATTTGGTTCTTCTATCTATTCTACTTGTCTCTTGTTCTCTAGTGTTAACATGTTTGCAAGTGGAGTTTGGAGTATAGTTTTAGAGTAATGACTTTCCATGCAGGACTATCCTTTTTAAAGGTATTGCCCCAATTATAATTTAGATAATTACAGGAATGTATGTACTCTTGCTATCTTAGGTTTGAATGTGTTGTTTTTTATTCTTTTGTTATATGTGAGCTTAACCCTATTGGTGAGATAATATTTTCTTAAACAATTTTTATTATACTTCTTTCAAGAGTTTTAGTATAGTACATAGTTATGAATGATTTTCTTAAGTAATGGGTTTTATTTAACTAGAAGTATGAATTATATTTATGAGGAAGGTGTTTTATATTATTAGAAGAGCTCAATGTGGATAATTCATGTGTCGAAATTTATTTTGCATCTCTGTAAGAAAGAAAAACATGAAATCTCACTAGAGTTAATGGTTTTTTGTATCTAGAAAAATTGACAACTTGGTTGGTTTCATACTCGTGTGACACCTGCATAAATGAGATATAAAAGGTATTTATATCTTCTATCTTATATTTTACATAATACTTCCTATTAGGTCCATAAGTATTTGATCTACCTCTAGGGGTTCACTAAATCAACAACTTCAAGTTCTTGTAAAATAAAATTATAATTGAAGAAATTAATAGTTGCATTTTGGAAAAAGCAACATGAACATGAAGTCTATATATTAAGAGAATCTTCCACTTGATTGAATACTCATCATCATGAATGCATTTTGAATAAATTTTCCTTCCTATAACTCTGAAATTACCGAATGCTAACACATGCTCAATCACAAGATTGCAAGTCCAATAAAAACGGATTTCATCTTTAAATCTGAAAGATCAAGGTTTAGGATCGAGGGGATGTTATAAATGACAAGTGCATTGCAATAGAGGAAACAAACTCCAAGCAATTCTAGTGGTGTTTAGAAACAACATTATAGCTTTATAATGTAGTGCAGCTCAAATCTTCATATTTTCTTCCAGTTTACTATATCCATTGAACAAATACACTTATCATTGCATGGATGCATGCTATTTGTGTTGATCACTAATCATCTATAATTAATTGAGTAAAAATGATCACCCAAAATAATACTTTTATATATATATATATATATATATGATAAAACAACTTCATTAGCACCATTTAACTTTCAATAAATGTCTTCAATTTATATTTAACACATACTCAATATCCTCTCTTAAAAATAACTTAATGTATTCCACCTTTACATTTACACATCTCAACACCTCTCTTAAAATAACTTAAATGCATGACATTATAGGGCAGTTATCCTCACCTTTACATGTTAACTTCAGTCAGATCTAAACCATAAACCAAAACTTTTTTAAAAGTCATATCTCTCAATACATAAAAAAAAAATTAAATCTTCTTATTTCTTCATTAAAAATAAATAATTTCTTATTTCTTTTTAGTTATCTTTAAACTATTAAATTTTCAAATTATAATTTATTTATTTCTTTTAATTATTTATTTACTCTATTTTTCAATTAAACTATTTCAAATGAAATTTCTTTAATTCATTATTCTAGTGAAATGAAATTTTTTAATTTATTTTTTTCCGCTAATTGTTTAAATGAACATTCCCTAAATTATTAAAAATTCCCTAAATTTAAATTTAAATTAATATGTGTAACTTCTTCTCTTTTTTTTAATTCTTATTTCCTATTTGTTATATATTTCTTATCATTTCATTTTCTATATATTTTTATATCCTAAATATATCCTTAAATATATATATTAATATATATAAGTAATAAAATTGGTATAAGTTCATAAATATCTCAAATCCACTCTAAAAATAAAAATGTGTTAATACACTATTAATGTAGCACGGGGTACGTGAAAACATGTCTTGAGCGATGGAAGAATTGCTGCTTTGGAGATTAATTGTTTGTGGGCAGTTGTGTTCCATTGAATCAATTAGTAGTAGGTAGGTTAAAGCATATGATTTGGCATTATCAATTTCGGACCTATGACTAAGGAGAATAAAT
>APFE030108509.1:0-28669 GCA_000404065.3 Pinus taeda
TATAAACAATTTCCAATAAACCTATAGAAAACAAAAAAAGTTGGTGATTTTGTTAGCTTAGACTCCAAGATAAATACCACACTACGCAATATACATAATAGTAAGACTTTAAGAGAAGCGTAGGCTCATCCAAAGTGGATATTTGGACTTATTAGAAAAAACTTGTGTCTAAATTCAGTCACACCATGCTATCCTACATTGAATAGACCATAAAACTTGAACATTGAAACCTAAAACTTAAAGTTGAGACTCACATGTCTACACTCATGGGTCATTGGTATTCTATATAAAACACTATCTTTTCTTGTTTATGTAGGTGAATTTTCGTTTGATTTTGAGAATTTTATGTAGTTTCTTTAATGTTGGCGCATTGGTAATAGATCTTGATTTTTATAAAATGGGTCTATTTATTAGGTTGATTAGAGAACAAATATATTTTGTGGTTAGATATGGAAATTTCAAATGAGTGGTTAGTGAGGCTATGTTGCTTTTGATACATTTACACCTAAACACAAATGGTTTTGTTCCTTTAGTATGGTAAGAAAATTACAAATTTATTCAAAATTCATGTCTTCTCTCATCAACGCTCATTGCTATCAGCCTATCAACATTTCCATTATTTGCTGTCACTTGACCGCTGCACAACACGATCAATGATTAAACCTCCACCGTTGATCTTTTTCCCGATGTAACGACCAACGTTAAATCACAAGTCGCAATCAGAGTTGGCAAAGGGTTAGGGTCCCATCCATCCACCTAGACTTCTGCCAATGCAATATATCGGCGATCACTCATCGCATAGGCTTAAGGCCTGAACTCTGCCACATACACATGAATTTCACCGATGCGATAAAGTGGCTCTGCTCTCCTCGATTAGATCTGGTCTGTTGATCTTATAGATCCAACGACCACCGTGCCTTCTTGCAACTATTCCTTCTTGTCTTGATCTCACTTGTTTTTGTTGAACTTTGCGTTAAAACACAGGTTCTGCCATACTCTGTTTCACACTGTCATTACATTCCTATATAACAGTAAACTATGATACCTTTGAAGCAATGACTGGGTTAAAGCGGCTTAGCCACTGTTATAACACTATGGATTGTAATAAGGCATTTGACAATGCATTTTATAACTTTAAAGCGTAAAAACAAAGCAGAATGCCTGATTTATTCCACAAGTAAATATACAGAGAAAAGTGAAAGATTTAAATAGAAACGACCCATTAACACACACTAATATTTTATTCAATACAATGAGTTACAGAGTCTCGACCCTCTGGCTTGATTACAACAATAAAATACCCTATTTAATCTTGAAATCCTCGCCTTATCTTACTCAACTCTAACCTCTCGCTCACTTTAGCTCCTCTAGATCCACTAGCTAACCTCTGAATTATACAAAAAGAATACAATTGATACAAAAGTAGATTCATGAACCAATTCTTGTTCAGATCTAGAAATCTCTCATTCTCCCCTAAAGAATCTCTTCAACTACACTCTTTTCTAAACAAATGCTAAATCAAGCTTTCAAATCCCTCATATCCTATTCAAACCAAATAAATCTAACTGTTTGGCTTGATCTCCACACATGGATGATCAATCAGCCACTATACCCTTTTTCTCATATTTTGCAATAAATAAACACTCTCATACATTTAAGTACATAAAATTAATTGAACTCTTGTCTTCCAACCCTTTATGAGTCACAACATGTGATCATTCCATCACATTGCTGACTAGGTCTAAATGCTCCTACATCAGACTCCCAAAGTTGAAAGTTTTTATAACCTCCTGGTCATGTGTTCCTTCTACTGTCCATCCAGTATCCCAAACGTTACTTTGTAACTGGTCATCACTTTCATCATGCAGCTAATTCAGTTCTTCTGTCACTGTCACTTCTTTTCTTCTAGGTTTCCAAATCTTATGTTGTTGCTTTCCACTTTCCTTGCTGATACAAATTCCTTTTTTTAATTTCTCTTCCTTGTTGTCCCTCTTCTTAACCATCTTCATCTTCCACAATTTCTCAACTTCCTCTTTACAATTTGTTCTCAGCTAAACTCCACTGACATCTGCCTGCTATACATTTCTCCTCACCATAGAAATTATGAAATTTCTGTCCAATTCTTCTTCACCTCTGTCATTTACAAACTGTTGTTTGTACTCTACAGCTCCCCTTTCATTATCATTAAAGATAATCCTTTCCTCTATGTTATCAGGTTCATCTAATAAATCTTCCAAAAGGATACAAATTCCTTCATAATCAATAAGCACGTCAATTACATATGACTTCTCCTTTTTGTATAAGATAAAATTTCCATCACAATTGTCAGATTCAAAATAACTATGGGTTTCAATCTTCATAGGTAATTCTGCCATCAAATCTTTACTCTGTCGTCTTGCAAAAGTTACAAAATTGTCATCAATTTTCATTTCAATACTTTCCTCTGCATTACATAGTGTTCCTTGTTCTGGCACAAGACTGTCATTCAACAGTTCAATAGCTAGGATTTCTTGAAGCATATCATTATGAAGTATCCTTTCATCTTCTATACTTATACTATTGCAACAAAATGATGTTGTTTCATCTTCTCCTACAACAAAATCAAAATTTTGGTTTTCTAAAACTTCTTCATGGTTTACATATTCAATAAAATAATTCACTTTAAAATCACAGCATTCCTAAACTTCTGCATCTGTCAACATCATCATATATTCCTTCACAATTTCCATAATACTTTCATTTTGATTCTCTAGTGAAGATATTTCATTCTGTTTATCATCACAAACTTTCATTTGCTTATCTTTAGCTTCTTTGATCATGACAATTTCCCTATCAATCCCATCATTCTCAAGATTATTAAATACATGCTCAAAATATCTTTTTGCTTTAGCCATTTCTTCTAGTAATCTCACTTCTTCATCAACATGCATAAGCACATTGTCCAATTGTTGTTCATCAACTGTCAAACATGAAAACATACACAACATGTCAGTTTCAAAAATACAAGGCTCTTCATTTGAAGCCTCAGTGATCAGTTCCTCATGCTTCTCTGAACTATTTTGATAGTTCACTAAGTTAGTGAGAAATTCTTCTTGAACATCTTTGATTTCTTCCTCATCAAAGAAAACTCCAAGGACTGCAACTTCTTGACTATTGTTGGCAACTTCATCATAAGTTTGTAGAATACCTTCCCATTCTACACAATTTCTTCCAACACTCAGTTTATCCAAAAAAGATAACAATGTCTCCTCCTCTTCTATGATAAGACTTTGATCTTTCAAAGAATTTCTTGACTTAACTTGTTCAGCTGAGTTCTCTGTGTCAAATTTTTTTCTCTTCACTTTACAATTCTGCAATGCATTTGTTTGATTTCCTTTTTCCATTTCCCATTGGTCTTCTATCCATGTTAAAATTCCTTCAAATATGATCCAATATGCTTTTAATAAGAGAAGACACAACCATTCAGCCATACCTTTTAATTTCCTCCACCAATTGAAGTCTTGAAAGTCTCCATGCATCTCCTTTTGTGTTTGTCTTGCCTCTGCCTCTTCCACCTTTTCATACACAGGTTCAAATTCATTAGGCTGCATACCCGCAATTTTACATTCACGGAAATAGTTAATCCCAGAAATATTAGATTCTCTTGTCCGTGAGGATGCTACAAGCACATTCCTCTCATTCTGATCTGCATTGATCAGTTATTCGTCAATGTCTTCATTGTCTCATTCCCTAAGGAGAGATCCATTCTCTGGTTCACAGATGTATTCTACTCCTTCATTCTCAACTGTTCAGAGTATTAATTTCTTAGAAAACAATTCTCTGACAGGCCATTTAACTCTTTTTCCTACATAAAATCCTTGTTTCCATTTTTCTCTAATTCCTTTCAATACCAGCTTCTTCAAACGCTTAAGTTCTACCTTCATCTCAGCCAACTCTATGTTCCTTTCTTCTTTAATCATTCCTTTGAGTCCAACTACTTCAGCACTCTTTTTCCTTTGCTTCTGACTTTCCTTTGTACCCCTGTCATGACTATCAATAGTCAATTGCATTTCTTCCTCTGGTGAACTTTCCTTGTTCACTAGTGAGCTGCAACTAGCCTTTTTCATTTCACCAGTAACAAGTCTCCTTCATGCCTCACCAAACTTTCTTGAGTTTAGCCTTTTGGCATCTATAGGTTCTTTCCTCGAACCTTTCACTGACTAACAATTCTACCCAGTTCTCCTCTTGTTGGAATTGTTATCTTCTACACAAAATCATAATTGTGGAGCTACCTCAATAACTTCTACCTAACCACAATTGGAAGTTGTTCTCATCTTCTCTTGAACACTCCTTGTTTTAGGCTCTGCATCTTCAATTTCTCACTTCCTTCTTCATTCAATAATTTCATTTATTGTTGGGTACTGTCACCATTACTCATCTAAGAGTTCTTCTTGCTCTATCTTCTTTAACATAGCTCATATGCTATGATGAGGGTATAATTCATTCTGTCTTTCAGCAGTTCCACTGCTTCTATTGACCTGCACAATCTTATCTCAAGATACATCAAAGTACCTTTCAAACCTGCAATATTTCCTTCAAAGATGTCTTAAAACTAATTCCCATTCCATCAGTTAAATCTTTGCCAAAAGATTCATCTGTTCACTATTTCATTTATACTTTCCATTCAAAAGGCTCCATACAACCAACAACTATTTCCCATTTTAATTTTCGTAATGGACTCTTCGGCTTTCAAGGTCAGTTAAGATTAGATATGAATTTCAATTATATTTACCAATTCATGGCAGACACTATCAATTCCTTCTGATAACTTGTTTATAAGCAAATCCTGTCTTGCTTCTATAAATTCCAAAATTCATTCCTTGTAATGGCTCTCTTTTCAGATCTATTCAATCTAACCTTCAGTCTAACTATTCCTTCATCTATCAATATCATTGTCTTCAACAATTCTTTAAGCAATCCTCAATCATTCTCAGTTTTCAAAAAATTCTTCAAATCATTTAAATGACTTCAATGACATAGCAAACCACTCTTCTATTTAGATTTAAATTCCAAACCTTCTACTTCAATTTTCCTTTTAATCAACCCAATCATTCAATCAATTTACATGGAAATTTCATTTTCCTTAAAGGAAAACATCATCTCCTTTGAAATTTCAATCCCTTGTTGTTCTTTGGACAATCAAAACACATCTCTGCAAAATTATCAAAATAAACATTCTTACCAGACTTTCATCAAAAGTTCACTGCTTCCCCGTTCTGATCTCAGTGTCCTTTGTAGTCTGATCCCCATCTGTATCAAATTCACTTCAGTGCAATTATACATATGCTGGAATTAAAATTCAGTCTCTCAACCAATCTCTATAGAGCATTGATATAGCTCTGATACCACTTGATGACAGGTTGCTTGATCACAAGGCAAAAATTCTCACCATATACATATATCGAACTCAGACCTTGTGGTTATGGCCACAATCATCTAT
The DNA here is from genome assembly GCA_000404065.3 of Pinus taeda. Classification (NCBI taxonomy): domain Eukaryota; kingdom Viridiplantae; phylum Streptophyta; class Pinopsida; order Pinales; family Pinaceae; genus Pinus; species Pinus taeda. The sequence continues at coordinate 5,480 of APFE030108509.1, forward strand.
CAGAAGCATTTTATGTGTGCTTTTACATTAAAAACCCTAGTCATACAACTTATTAAAAATACAAAGGAATACAAGAGAAAACTTGAGAAACCCACAGTCGAAAGTATAAGGTCAGAACTCAAAACGAATTCAACTGCATTCATAAATTGTCAGGTCTGCCTTTTTCATATGCCTTATTCCTTTTAAAACCCTAGGACAACTATGTTATCGCAACACATGGAAATACACTGAAACACGTGAAAAACCCGATCGAAAGCTTAAGGCCGGACTTTAAAACTATACATCCGCAACTATAACTCCGTCAGGTCTGCTCCTGTAATCCTACCACAACACTACTGCCATCCTTCATTATCTCTGATCTCCGATCAGTGCTCATCGCTATCAGCCTATCGACATTTCAATTATCCATTGTCACTTGACCACTGCACAACGCGATTAGCGATTAAACCTCCAATGTTGATATTTTTCGTGATCCAATGGCCGACGTTAAATCGCAAGTCGCAATCAAAGTTGGCAAATGGTTAGGGTCCCGTCCGTCCACCCAGACTTCCGCCAATGCGATATATCGGTGATCTTTCATCGCATAGGCTTAAGGCCTAAAGTCTGCCACATACACATGAATTTCACCAATGTGATAGAGTGGCTATGCTCTCCCTGATTAGATCTGGTTTGTTGATATTATAGATCCAACGGCCACCATGCCTTCTCGAAACTATTCCCTCTTGTCTTGATCTCACTTGCTTTTGATGAACTCTGCGTTAAAACACGGGTTCCGCCATACTACGTTTGACACTTTCATTACATTCCTATATAACAGTAAACTATGATACCGTTGAAGCGACGACTGGGTTAAAGCGGCTCAACCACTGTTATAACACTATGGAGTGTAATAAGGCATTTGAAGTTGTATTTTATAACTTTAAAGCATAAAACATAGAAAAATGCTTGATTTATTCTGCATGCAAATATACTGAGAAAAGCGAAGGATTTCAATAGAAATGGCCCATTAACACACACTAATATTTTATTCAATTCAATGAGTTACAGAGTCTTGGCCCTCTGGCTCGATTACAATAATAAAAGACCCTGTTTAATCTTGAAATCCTCGCCCTCTCTTACTTGAGTCTAACCTCTCCCTCTCTCTAGCTCCTCTAGCTAACCTCTGAACTATACAAAAAGATCACAATTTATACAAAAGTGGATTCATGAACCAATTCTGGTCCAGATCCGAAAATATCTCATTATCCCCTAAAGAATCTCTTCAACTCCACTCTTTTCTAAACAAATACTAAATCAAGCTTTCAAATCCCTCATATCCTATTCAAACCAAATAAATCTATCTGTTTGGCCTGATCTCCACACACGGAGGATCAATTAGCCACTACACCCTTTTTCTCATATTTTACAATAAATAAACACTCTCATACATTTAAGTAAATAAAAATAACTAAACTGTTGTCTTCCAACCCTTTATTAGTCACAACATGTGATCATTCCATCACATTACTGACTAGGTCTAAATGCTCCTGCATCAGGTTGTCATAGGGCGGGCCAGGATGTTTTTCATGACCTAATACTGTGGATAGTTTGGTGAAACAACTTTTGGCATCCTCTGGTATTCCCTAGGTCTTTGATTATTGTTTCCCATTCCTTTGCCTCGATCTCTTGATTTTCATTGTTTGTGTTTAGTTCTCTTTCCCATTCAAAAATTATAGCTTTCACGTCAGTCGAGATTCCTACGTAGTATGATTTGATTAGGTTCTCTCGTGTTTCATTGATATTTTAAAAAACAATTTTAAATAATATAATATATTTTAATTTATTAATAAATATATAAATATTTTTTTCATAATAAATAATTAAAAATAAATATTAATATAATTTATCTCTATTTTCACCAATTTACAAAGTGCTTATAGTGAATCTATGTGAACTTCTTCTTTTCTTTTCCTATTTAACACATTATAGGTTTGGAATTCCTATATTCTATAATTTTTTTTTATATAATTTGAATTCTAATTATTTATAGCCATTCTTATCTTTATTGCCAACTCCATAAATATTTTAGACCAATATAAGTAAGGTTAATTAATTGATTTCTCTCAGATCTCCCTTTGATTGCAGAATACTCTCGATATCAACAATATATTTATTATAAAAACAATTAATCAACAATATATTAATTATTAAAACAATTAATCAACAATATATTAATTATTAAAACAATAATCAACAATAATAATTTGGTATAAGGCCATTAGCTTGCTCAAGATAACCAAGACCATATCTCGGTTTGGCTGGTCTCATTACTGAAAACATTTGGGTTAACCTTGGATCTTCATTTTCCAAAATAGGAATCTCATGCATCATCAAAACATGCTCTGACTCATGAGGAAATGGAATTTCTGAGCACTTAGGATTAGGACATGGATTGACAGAAGTTGTAGGTGGGGTTTCACCAATCCTAGGATGATGATTCTCATGGATTACCAAATCTGCAAGCTCACTTAAAATAACTGTATACTGACACTCTGAACATTTAACTTCAAGGGAAGAAAAATTTACCATTTGGGCTAATTCAAACAATGAAATATGTTTGCAAGTATTTACAAGAAAACTTGACCAAGAAGTGTCAACAAGTTCAAGATTTCTGTATAATGTTGAACTCCTGCACATTTGATCCATCCTCTTTCTGTCTATAGTAGATCTACGGGGGAAGATATGATGGCAGATGAGGACTCTTCTCTGATAGCTGCATAAGTAATTTCCTTAACCGAATGAGGCCTAGGGTTTGAAACCACCCAATGTTTAGGGAATGCCAAATCTTCTCATCTGATTGTTTGGTGTTCTATTTTTTGATTTCTAGAGTCTGTTAACACCACAACAGTAGCTTTAGAATCTTTACTGGGGGCATGCATAACAGTAGGATACGGGGTATTTGTGTGCCTGAAGCAACCTTTGGTTTGGATTGCTATATTATGTCTTTTCTTATTCATATCAAATCCAGTTGTCTGGATTTGGAGCTAGAGAATGCTCTCAATAGTTTCATCAAAGACATAAACTAAAAAATTTGTATAGTAATCAAAACTCAAATCTCAAATCTAAAATTTCTATTCTTAAATCTCAGATTGTGAAATTAGAAAAAGGCAAACCAATTGCTGAAGTAGATCCTATAGAAGAATATGATATAGTAGAATTTTACAAGCCAAATGTACAGATTTATGAAGGAAGAAAAGATACTGCTTCAGGTTTTTAGGAAATGAGGGTACTCGCCATCAAATACCAGCAACATCATGTACAAATAAATATTTGCATACAGGGATAGATGTTGAAATTAACTGCTCTTATTGATTCTGTAGTAGACTTAAATATTTTAAATACAAAAGTGATCCTTGCTAAATATTGGATTACAACAGAAAGAAAAGTTATTGGCTTGGGAAGTAAAACGCTGAAGTATGAAATTCCCAAGGCATCTATCTGCTTTGATAATCACTGCATAAAATTAAAATTTAATGTTGCTGAAATCCCTGTTGATTGTATTTTAGGTAACATATTTTTGGCTGCTGTTGACCACATGGTTCATTTAGAACAAAAAAGAATAAGGGTGGATATTTTATTACTCTTCCTACCTCCTCGAATGGCCCAAGAAAAATTAAATTACCATATGTCTCAGCTCCACGAGTCTCGACAGTGGTTCATACTATGGAAGAGCTAAAGAAACCTTAATCAAAGCTAATAGATCTAAAAGATCTGAAATCCACCATTCATATCTCACAACAGCTAAGCTTACCAACAATACAAAAGAAAATGTCAAAATTAAAGGCACAAATAGAGAAAGAATGTTGTGCAGAAGATCTAAATGCTTTTTGGCACAGAAAGCAATATTGTGTTGAACTGCCCTATAAAACAGAGTATACAGGTAAGCCATGTAAAAGTAAGGCAATTCTAATGAACAAGGAATATCGTGATCTTTGCAAAAATGAAATGAGGAATTCGTTGAGTAAGAAATTGATTAGAGAATCAGAGAGCCCGTGGAATTGTTATGGGTTCTATGTAAATAAAAGAGCAGAACAAATCAAAGGCATCCCAAGGCTAGTCATCAATTATAAGCCTTTGAACTCAGCACTAGCAGATAATACATATTCGATTTCCAAAAAGGAGATCTAATAAGCAGAATAGCAGGAGCAAAAATATTTTCCAAGTTCAATCTGAAATCAGGATTTTGGCAAGTTGCTATATCAAAGAAGGATAAATTCAAAATAGCTTTTAGTGTGCCAGCTGGACATTATGAATGGAATGTAATGCCTTTTGGACTAAAGCATGCACCATCCAAGTTCCAGAAGGTGATGGACTCTATATTTAAACCCTTCTTCGATTGGTTGTTTGTGTATATAGATGATATACTTATTTTTTCAAAAAAATTGCAAGATCATTTTAAACATATAAAGACCTTTGTAAATATAATAGAAAGGAATGGTCTTGTATTAAGCAAAAGGAAAATCGAAGTCTTTCAGACTTCCATTATATTTCTTGGCCATACTATATTCAATGGCCAAATCTCCTTGCAAAATAATGCTCTGGAATTCTCTAACAAATTTCCATACATTATTACAGACAAGACACAACTACACAAATTTCTTGGTTGTTTAAATTACGTAAGTACTTTCTGTCAAGACTGCGCCAAGGACAGAAGCTTATTAAATCAGAGGCTGCACAAAAATCCTAAACCTTGGACTCCACTCCATACCAGAGCAGTTCAAAAGATTAAAGCCAAGGTCAGAGACCTTCCCATACTGTATATATCTGATTATGCAGCTTATAAGATTGTAGAGTCCGATGGCAACAACATTGGATGGGGGGTATATTAAAACAGAAAAAAGATAATGAAGAACAGGTTATCCAGTTCGCTTCAGGAACATGGAATCCCACTGAGAAAAGATATTCTATTATAGAAAAAGAGGTGAAAGCAGCATGGAATAACATCGACAAATTCGAGATCCATCTGGTCAATAAACCATTTCTTCTTAGGATAGATGCATCTTCCCTTAAGAAGGTGCTTGATAAAGATATCTAGAAGAAGCCTGGAGAAACCAAATTCGCTAGATGGCAAGCCCTTTTTGCAAATTTTGATTTCAAAGTGGAACACATCAAAGGAGAAGACAATTGTCTACCTGATTTTCTTAGCCGAGAATACATACAAACCCAATCACAAGAACAAGAACATGTTTTTGTTATTGTTACTGAATGGGACCTATATAATCAACAAGATGTTCTTAGAACTATCAGAGAGGACCAAAGCTAGGAAGAATACAAGGAAATATGGAATCCAACCTGGCAGCTAAGACAAACAAAATTCTTAGATGCGGATCTACAGCCACATACAGATAGTTTACACCTAGTGCCTAAAAGAAGAGTATTTCCCAAAGGAAATCGTTGGATCCATGATATGGTGTATACTAGCAGTATGGCTGCAACTCATCAAGCAGAAGAGGCATTACAAAATAATTTCTATGACATCGCAATGATCTAGTTTGAAGGAGGAAGACAAAGAAATATTTATCACAGATATTTAGTCATTAACAGAACTAGAAACACAGATTGGACAATCACCATAAATTCTCCTATCTTATGGCCACAAAATAATCCTAATCTTATTTTTCCTGACACTGCCTATAATTTTGTAGGCTACAAAAAATTATGGTGGGATCTCCTAAATGTTGATGGAAAGAAAGAAATACATTATACAAAATTAAAATTTGGATCAATTAGGACCATGTAAAGAAATCAATTTTGAAGATGGTTAGGTGACTGGTGGAGAGATTTTGGAGTATATTGCACTGTTATAGATCCAATATTTTATGAAAGCTATTTTCAGATGTCATGTGAAAAATGATACCATAGAAATGCGTTTGATTGTTTTCATATTCCTTGTACCACAATAAGTGATCTGCTAAATTATCCAAATCACCATATACTACAACAATTTATGGCTAGGCATGACAAATGGCTAGTCATGGCTAAAATAAAGCATCAATATGTACTGAATGAGCCTAAGATAGTTTGGCAGATCTATACAAAGGCATGGGACAACCTCATTTATCCCAGAAGTAGGTTCCCGGGAATCACAGCTCTTGTTGAATCATCCTACAGTGCTAGTCCTTCTTCATAAAAAGGTATTGTGTAATTATGTTCTCCAGTCATGAGGACTTTTCATGGCCAGTTTCCTTGTGGGCCTTAACTGTTTAAAGGGCATCCACATTGTAGATAATATGCTTTCTGTAGGATTGATTATAATCATGTAATAGGAAAAAGATTCTTTAGTCACGAGACTCGAAGCACTTCTCCGAATTTTAGTGGATATTGAACCACATCTCTGTGATTGATAGAATATTTCATACTCAACTTTTTGGTCTGATGGTCAGATGTTTGTCCCCTCTTCTTCCTATAAAAAGAAGAGAGTCGGGATCATTCGGGGCATCGAGAGTTCAAGTTATTGTGTCTTTTGAAGTTTGGAGTCGAGAGCTTCTCCTACTCTACGAATGCAGACATTCAATTTGATCTGCTTGAATCACGAGAAGAACTTAAGTCTTTAGGTGATCTAAGAAGCCTCCACATCAGTGTGAGAGAACTAGTGAGAACCTAAAGTCGCCAAATCGTTAGTGTGTCTGTCTATATGTGTGTTTTGAGTATATGTTCAAAGACAGAGTCTGTGTAATCACTAGGTAGCCTCCAGTAAGCTATCTCAATATTGAGTAGCAACAATCTGGTAAATGCGAACACAATCCATCTCTGGTATGAACAGAGTGTAAATCAAGTGTAATTGATATCTGAAAAATTCAATAAAAGAATGTTATTTCATTTTCCACTTCCAAGTACTGTGTGCTTTAATTTGTGCTGTTGTGTAGTAGTTGTCTCATAATCTTCACTCGAAGTTCATTAGGGGTTTTCCAAAGGTTTGAAGGGACACCATACTGTTGGAAGGCGAGGAAGCTGCATGTAAGGTCGCAGAGCGTGAAAGATCCAAGTAGGTTCGCACTAAGTTCACCAAAGGTTGATTAGTGAAGACAAGCGAAGAGACACAACAAGGCGAAGTCAGCAGAGTGAGATAGCAGCATAGTGCACGGAGCGCGCGACACTGTAGCATCACTGTAGCAAGCATTGTGAAAGCCCCTGCATAAAATTGGTATCAGAGCTAGTAACGTCTAGTTCATCGAGTCAGTACTCATTTTTTCATCACTCTATAAAATGGATCCAATTAGAAAGTCTATTTCATACCGTGATATCGAAGAGCAAGAGCCCTATGTTCAAGAAAATACCCTTCGAGATATGTTCGCTATCGTATCTAGTAAGGTTTTAAATTCTGCTGAACTTGAATATGAAGAAAGCCAACCCTCTGCTAGATGGCAACTACCTTCAATTAATGCTTCAGAAGTCTACGCAGATATGTCTGTCTTCAATTTAATTGCCGCTACTAGGATAAGTATAAAGGAATCTATTAGTCAGATTCAGGAAAACTCTGACTCTGTACAATCTATTCCTTTAATTAACCCCAAACAATTACAGGTTGAGGATAAGCATCTAAAAACCCAGTACCTTCATTTGGGTTGTATCAGAATTGGAATACATGCATTAACACATCAGGGTTTGAATACTTTTGTGTTAGCCACTGTCCGAGATCTTACACACAACAAATATACAGATTCATTAATAAGAGGGATAGTTGCACCTCTTTCAATGGTCCAGTTTATTTTGATTGCTATCCAAATTTTTCAGTTTATGTCTTTGATGAAACTATTGAGAGCATTCTCTAGCTCCAAATCCAGACAACTGGATTTGATATGAATAAGAAAAGACATAATATAGCAATCCAAACCAGAGGTTGCTTCAGGCACATAAATACCCTGTATCCTGCTGTTATGCATGCCCCCAATAAAGATTCTAAAGCTAGTCTTGTGGTGTTAACATACTCTAGAAATCAAAAAATAGAACACCAAACAATCAGGTGGGAACATTTGACATTCACTGAACACTGGGTGGTTTCAAACCCTAGGCCTCCCTCAGTCAAGAAAATTACTTCTACAGATATCATAGAAAAGTCCTCATCTGTCGTCTTATCTTTCCCCCATAGATCTACTATAGACAGAAAGAGGATAGATCAAATGTGAAGGAGTTCACCATTATACAGAAATCGTGAACTTGCTGACACTCCTTGCACAAGTTCTCTTGTAAATAATTAGCCCAAATGGTAAAATTTTCTTCCCTAGAAGTGAAATGTCCAGAGTGTTAGTATCTAGTTATTTTAAGCCAGCTTGCAGATTTCGTAATCCATGAGAACCATCATCTTAGGACTGGTGAAGCCCCACCTACAACTTCTGTCAATCCATGTCCTAATCCTAAGTGCTTAGAAATTCCATTTCTTCATGAGTGAGAGCATGTTTTGATGATGCATGAGATTCCTATTTTGGAAAATGAAGATCCAAGGTAAATCCAAATGTTTTCAGTAATCAAACCAGCCAAACCGAGATATGGTCTTGGTTATCTTGAGCAAGCTAATGGCCTTATACTAGATTGCCGATTTGTTCTGTTCCGAATGACTGCAAAAATCCAACAGTCATGGAGATGCACAAATTCTTCACTTTAATGGATGGATGTTTGAAAAATAGAGTCCCTGCCAAATGGATGAAAGACATGTTGAATTGAGATCTTTTTACAAATCCTAAAGCAGAAGAATTTGGTTTCAGTCATTCTATGTCTGAGAAAATAAAATTGTCTCAAGAATGGAAGAACCACATGGACTGTACTAACACATGGATCTCATTCTATGTTTGGTTAGAAAAAGAGAAAGCAACAAATGATTTTAATGACTAATGCATCCACTTCATTTCAACATTTTTGGATAGCACTAAATAGCCTTAAAGTTGAAACACCTACAACTTTTCCTCCATACAAAGACATAGTGCTTAGAGAAAGACTAAATTCTGCGAAAACAATACCATTACCATTAATATCATTGATATTCTTAATATCAACAATATATTTATTATTAAAACAGTGAATCAACCTTATATTTATTATTAAAACAATTCATCAACAATATTTTAGTTATTAAAACAATTTATGAGCTGTACCTTTATTGATCGGTATGGGAAGTTTGTCCCATCACATCTCAATTCAAATTTCATAGTAAAAATTAAAGAAGAGAATCAATTGTGGAGGCAAATAATGTCCTACAAACGGTTGAAGTCAACAGACTCTTCCACAATGCCCAGACAACATCTCACGTTATTTATTATTCAACGTTACTACTAACCCCAACCTACTATCTCTCTCCATATATGAATAAATTTCATAAGTATTAAATTACTTTTGACATATAAATCCCAAGCCGTCACAATCAGATGATTTCCAGACCCACCATAAAATAACTCTCCATACCTAAGATCTTAAATACTTGACCAAAATATTGCCTATCTTTATAGTTATACAAAAAGTTTGCAGCCACTGCACCGCCTGGTTGGGGAGAGAAATTGACGTTGAAAGTGAGGGGTGGGTATATGCTGTAATATGAAGTACCGTGTTTCTCTGTCAATCGATTGCGTCCATCTGTCATTGTATTGCTTTTTCACAACCATTGACGAGTAATGTGTTCTGTCCATACATATCCCCTGGCGTCTACAGAAACCCCAAAAAAATCCCATGTATTTTCAATTTTACATCCAATTCAAGAACCTGTCATTCCATAACTTTATTAGTCGACAATGCCAATTTCTTTTAAATGACTACTGATTAATTTTAAATTTTCAAATTCTATTTAAATGAGTTGAACAGCGAATTATAATGACTATTCGCTTTTTGCTTCTTTTATTTTTGCGAATTATGATGATTTTAGGATAAAGGATTTAAATCCTCTTAATAATTTAAAAATTATATTATTAAGTTGCGAAGTCCTTATAATTTGAAAATTTCAAAAATTTATTAAAGATGGAATTAATCTTTTAAATATAATTGAAAGAATAGAATCATTTATTTTATTGGATTATCATATTTTTTTTGCTAGTTAGTTCATCTGAGTTTTAAGATAAGATGAGTGATACAATTTGCAATTTAAGTAAATGAAATCTAAAAGCTAGTTTAAGTAAGGGAAAATTAATGGCTGGTTTAAGTAATGGAAATCCAAGAGTATTTAAGTCGTCAAAATAATCAATGAATTCCATCCAATCTAGAATTCCACTCAATCTAGGTCACTAGTGATAGAAACCCAAGGACATCTAAGTCGTCAAAATCACAGTGAATTCCACCAAGGCTAGGCCACACCACTCCTTAGCATGACCTAATTTTACATGACTAAATTTTTTAAGTTTCTAACCAATCACTTTTACACCATAAAATGACTTATAAAACACTGTCACAGTGTGCTCCTTGTCACCTTTTGCTCTATAGACAAAACAATAATTCACTTATTTTATTAAAATCTGACCAAAATATTAAAAATGTCAAATTAAATTAATATTAAATTCAAAAAATATAAACTAACTAAATTATAAACTAATTTTAAATCAACAAAATCATCCTAACTTAATTTTCAACCTCAATTTATTAACATTTAATAACTCAAATCTGTCATTCCAACAATTTTTCATCTAATTAACTCAATAAATTGCAACACGTTCACACACCACTATCTAGCATCAAGCTAAGGTAGTCTGTGGCCAGACAGTCAATCATAATTATGATCAATAACCACCCAAATTATTTAATAACTCAAATATTCCATTCCAACAAATTTTCATCTAACCCAATAAATTACAACACACATCTAATTTATTAAGAAATTTACCCAAAAATACAAATTAATTACGGAGAATTATTGAGAGAAACAAATATAAAAATAACCAGCAACAACCATAAACACATAAACACAGATGTTTATTTGGGAAAACCCCAAATCTGGGGAAAACCCCGATTATAATGAAATTTCATTACCCTTGGCCAAAACCCTAGCCAATCCAGCCAAATGAGCCTTCACCGCTCACCTCTAGGCCTTTGCATTATAATGAAGTCCTTCGAGCCTTTTATAGGCTCCATTACATATAATACCACCGACAATACCATGGGTGCACAATACCATGTGCCCCAAAACCATCAGTGTTTAACCTCCTTTGACTCTATCCCGAGTCAAGTTTACGTAACAATTCCCCCCTTAAACTTGACTTGGGGTTCCTTGACTAACTCCAGTCAAACATGCTAAGTGAGACAATCTCGCTCACTCTAGCTCTTACCCCCTTCAAAGTTTTACCCAGGGTATTGTTAACCCGACATTGCCCCTATCACCTAGGTCTAACCCAGACTTTACCGGAGATTACCCAAGGGTACACATGCCTTACCAAGTCTTACAATAGTATGCCCATTTACATGTAATAATTTTGACTTCATTAATTTTTTTTTGTTTATTGTTGCTGCTCTTCTGACCCATCTTCTCTCAATTGTCGGCGTCTTTGTTTTGTTTTTTTTTTGCCTTCCTTGACTTTGTTGCCGACGCTTCTCGTCCTTCAACTTCTTCATGTGAAATCAATCCAACAGATGATACATATATGATTAAGCAATTAGGCATGCAGAAATCCAATTGATCAGATCTGAAGCCCCTTCTCAGTCCTTCAAGGCAAGCCCTGACCACATCATTGATCCATATTCATACGAAAACTAAATTCAATTATTTCTTTAACCATTTTCAACGGTGATCTCACGAACAATAACAACAAACTTCTACGCTGATCCTTTTATCCATTGGGCTAAAATAAATCCTTCACTGAAGGCATACATTCGGAGCCCAAACCCTCAACCATGGCTCTAATACCAATTGTTAAGAAATTTACCAAGAACACAAATTAATTACAGAGAATTACTGAGAGAAACAAATATAAAAATAACCAGCAGCAACCATAAACACATAAACACACATGTTTATTTGGGAAAACCCCAAATCTGGGGAAAAACCTGATCATAATGAAATTTCATTATCCTTGGCCAAAACCCTGGCCAATCCGGCCAAGTGAGCCTTCATCGCTCACCTCCAAGCCTTTGCATTACAATAAAGTCCTTCAAGCCTTTTATAGGCTTTATTACATATAATATCATGAGCACAATATCATGGGTGTACAATACCATGTGCCCCAAAACCATCATTGTTTAACCTCCTTTGACTCTATCCCAAGTCAAGTTTACCTAACATAATTAACTCAATAAATTGCAACACAGTGACACACCACTCTCCACACCACTCTCCAACATGGAGCGAATGACAACGAGTCATAATTATCCTTAATAACAACCCAAATTATTTAATAACTCAAATCTCCCATTCTAACCAATTCTCATCTAATTAACTGAATAAATTGCAACACTATCACACGCCACTCTACAGCATCGAGCTAGGTTGTCAGTGGCCAGACAGTCAGTCATAGTTATGATTAGCAACAACCCAAATATAGAGCGATTGGCTAATTTAGTAAGCACATGGTACGTCAATGAATGTTGGCAAGAGCTAACCAGCGTATCATAGGGCATTAAATCACTAGTTAGCTGCAAGCCTTTTAACTTTATAACACACCCGCGCATAATAAAATAAATGAAAAATAATAGGATGTGTTATAAAATTAAAGGGCATGCAGCTAACCAGTCATTTAATGCCCTATGACAAGCTGGTTAGCTCTGGCCATAAATGTTAGCCAGCAAGAACACTATTTCCAATAAATACGGTTAGCCCTGTCGTCCTGGGTTTCTTATATAACATTCCCCCGTGCATCCTCCAGTATCGGTCAAACTCCTCTGCCACAAAGTGGTTCGATCTTTTTCGTCAACAGAGAATGGAATTCTATACTGCCTCGTTTCTTGCCGTGCTACTTTCCGTCTCTGTAACAACGGCAGCTGCGGCGCCTCCAGCGCAGTTCATTTTCGGAGACTCGTTGTTCGATAGTGGCATCAACAATTATCTCGCTTCGACTGCAAGAGCGGACCGTCATCCTTACGGGATTGATTATCCCAACCGTAAACCGACTGGACGTTTTTCCAATGGATTAAATCTCGCCGATTTTATCTGTTAGTGTTTAAGACTTACAGAGAGTTCCATTTTTTTTTTTTATTTACACAGACGTATTATCGGATTTAATGGGCTAGCGTTTGAGATAAGAGTTGAGTTAACCATAATGATTGAGATGATGTTTAAGTATTATATATCTATGGTTGGAATCTGGTAATACTAATGGAAGGTTGGAGGTTTAAATGATTTAAAATGTGATTTCACGGGTTAGGGTTTAAGATGAGAGTTAATTATAATGATTGAGATGTTGTTTCACTATTATATATTTTAGATTTTTGGTTAGAATTTGGTGTTTAAATGATTTAAAATGTGATTTCACGGGTTAGGGTTTGAGACAAGAGTCAATTATAATGATCAGATGTTGTTAAATTATTATATATTTTAGATTTTTGGTTAGAATTTGGTAGTAGTAATGTAAATTGAAAATTTAAATGATTTTGATTGAGAGGTTGCTTAACTATTATATATTTTAGATTTTTGATTAGAAGTTGGTAGTAGTAATGTAAATTGAAAATTTAGATGATTTTAAATATGTTTTTGATTAGATAAAATCAAATGGCGAATAAGTTGATAGTAATTAAAATATTTATAGAATTTGTAAATTTTAAACGAGAGTAAAGTTAAGGAAAAACACTTTGAAAATTCTCCTTAATTTTATATATTGAATTATATATATGACAAAAGAATATTCCTATTTTATTATAAATAGACTGTACAAATTTTTTGAAGATTAGAAATTCTGAAAACTAAACTATAACTATTAGCTTAATAAATAGATTCAGGAAAATCCCTTAAAACATCAAGTTTTGCAGATTATACATTTTACAAATCTTTTAGAAAATAAGATACCTATATCTATATAAAGTAGATCATATAAATAAGAAGCATATATGATTTTTATTGGGGACTGAACTATAACTTTAAATTATTATTCTTAGGTTCCAATTTAAAGAACAGGAGATCTAGATCTATGTAGACGAAGTGGTCATACAAACAAGATGATATTATAATATTATACGTAAATCCGGCTTCTTACTAATAGCCTGTGACGAAGTTCTAACTTCTAGTTCTAAATTCTTCTCATTTTAATTAAATGATTGTTATTAGGACTACATAAAATTAAATGAAATAGATGTAAAATTAAATGAAATAGATGTATTATTGTTATGAATGGTATAGCATTTGAATAAATATATGTATTTCAGGCTTGAAACTTGGATCCGACCTCGTGCTGCCGTACTTACATCCTTCACTCAAGGGCAAGAAATTACTGAAAGGTGCCAACTTCGCCTCTGCAGGCATTGGCATTCTAAATGATACGGGCGTTCAATTTGTAAGCACAAATTCATCGTAATACCGGACCTTCATTAAACTCCACGTCTTTTCATAGTGATTTGCAGATATCGATGAAATGAATTATAACGATGAGAATTTCGTTGCATACATACAGGCCGAAATTATAAGGATGCCTCACCAATTCGAACTTTTCCAAGAGTATAAAGACAGAGTTGCAAAAATCATAGGGCGTGATGCGACCAATAAACTGGTTGCAGAGGGGCTCTTTTCCATATCCCTTGGAGGAAATGATTATGTCAATAACTACTACCTTCTGCCTGTAACAGTGAGATCACTGGAGTTCTCTCTACCTGCGTATACTGATTTTATCATCTCCGAGTTTGAGAAGATTCTGGCGGTAATTATTTTTCTGTATTCTATGAGATCTACATTCAGGTTTTGGTAATTCATTTCTATCACATGCCTTGTAAATTGACTCATGAATTTGCAGCAATTTTACGATCTGGGAGCACGCAGGGTTCTGGTTCTGTCGTCGGGTCCTTTGGGGTGTGTTCCTATGGAGAGGGCATTGAGGTCCACAAATGGTGAATGCGTGCCGGTGCTACAGCAAGCCACGCAGCTTTTTAATGATGGACTAACACTCGCAATCGATCGACTCAACACACGATTTTCTGCTCCTATATATACAATGACTGGAATGTTTCCGATCTACATGAACTTGTACACCAATCCTCAAGCATTTGGTAATGTTTCTTTCTGAATTGTCGATTTTTGTTCTAAATTCAACGCCTAGTGCTCATTAGAAATACCTTACCTTCTTTTTCAGGGCTTGGGGATGCGAAAAATGCGTGCTGCGGACAAGGACCCTACAACGGTATTGGTCTCTGCACTGCCCTGTCAAATTTGTGCCCAGATAGGGGCAACAATGTGTGGTGGGACCAGTTTCATCCAACTGAGCGCGCTGCTAAAATCATAGTTGACCAATTCTTTTCTAATCCATCCTATGTGAGTCCTATCAGCTTAAAAGATCTTATGAAACTTGATGTCTGATGGCCAAGTCGTCTGTCTGTGAGGAAGAAATCACATCTCGAAGAATCATTAATCATGGGCTCTATTTTGAGAAGCATTAATGAAAACAAATATCATGGCCCTGTTATCATATTTGGGTTTTATCTTCTTTGTTGTCAGACCGTCAAGCGATCTGCAATAAAATTGTATTAGATTTCTCCTTTCTGGAATGTTGAGCAGCAAGCAATGTTTTTTGAAATTCTTCTATGATCTCACAATCCTACAGAGATTGAGACGAAGTAAACACACAATTCACCTTAAAAAATGAATAAATATGAAATCACAATAAATTTGCAATATGGAATATAATCCAGATTATGTTACTAGTATATTTCTATTTTTGTCAAACGAGAATACAACAATAATTCAAGGGAGGTTTCTACTTCCGTCATTGAGATTGTGAAAATAATTCAATAGATAGCAGTTTAACTATTCGACGCAGTCTAGTTATTGGACCTTTTGCTTTTCTGCGTTGAATTCAGTCGAATGATTTGATGAGGATTTTATATTAGTTTGGATTACAGCGTAACTTTTATTATTTTAAATGTGATTTTATCGTATCAATATATTTATCCTTTTTAGTTAAAGAAATAAAATCCTAACACCTAAATTAATTTTTTATTATATCATGGCTACTTGTATTCATTAATTGATATAGTGTCAATTTAAATTTTAATTAGCATTTGCACTAGATGTTGCAAAGGAAACGCCGTAAAGCATAAATTGAAGAAAGCAAATAAAGCAAAAGAATACTTTGATAAAGAATAAAAATATATTGAACACTCAAATCAATGCCCCATTAACTGGAACCATTTAGTAGACATTCCATACGAAATGGGCATATGATCCAAGAACATTGGTGCATAAGAGAACCAATTAGTCAGGTAACATAAGTAAAAATGGTTTCATATATTAAAATCCACAGGTCTAACAAATCTTGTTTATCCATTTAAGATATAGACTCTATCTTGTTTAGCCATTTAAAATATAGAAGCTTTGAAACCTTTGTATATGAGCTATTGTCAAAGGACTGCCCTTGTCCTTAGAAGCATTACCACTAGTACCAAGGAGATCTTAATGATTTCATTTGGTTATGTAAAAGCCCCATGTATTTCATTGCTTGATCATTATGTAAACGGTTACACCTTCTCTAGAAATTTAGAGTTGAAAATCTAAAGGCTATCATCATATTTTGGTCTTCAACGTTGATTGGCATGCCATGAATCAGTGGGGTTTTTTGGGAGTTATCCAGGCAACCTTGCCCGACTTTTTGTTTGAAATCCCGTTAGTTTTTGTTGTTGGGGTAATTTTTTGTTTGAACTCCAGTTAGTTTTTGTTGTTGGGGTTTCTGGTTTTTTTTGCTGGTGCGCCCTTTGGGGTTTCTTGGCATGTTCTGCTCACTTGTTGGCCTCTTAGCCATTTTTCTGATTTGTTGTGAGACATTAAATGTTCAGCGTAACTAATGTTTTTAACATAACATGTTCCCATGAATAAATTTACGAGATTTTGGCTTTTTTCTCAGAAAAAATAAATTAATTAAAAAAAAATAAATGCATTCATTTATTCATATATATATATATATATATATATATATATATATATATATATAGATATTATAATGTTTTGTAATTATAATAATTATAATTTAATTTTAAAATTATGGTTATGATATGTATGGTTATGAAAGTAAACCTCATGAAAACAAGATCTCAGGCCAAATTTGTACTGCAAAAATGAAGTCAAGTTTAAATAAAGTCAAGTTTAAATAAGGTGCACAGAGGGATCAGAATTGAAACTTTTTAGTTGTGTAAACTAAAATTGATATAAAACACCTAGCACTGCAATATGTTACCATTGTTACCATTGTTATAATAATAAATCCAATGATTCTACATGCAAAAGTTCATTCTTTACTAAATGAACATAGTGCTTACCCATATCCACAAGAAGAAAGCAAGTTGGAAAGCACTCTGCAAAACATAAGGTAAGTTTGTGATGCACGAGCATCCAGCTCACAATGACGAGGCAGAAAGGACTCCAACCAGGTTCACAAGCGAGGGTCGACTGAACTGTTAAATTCTATTGGGAATAATTTTTCTTTTATTTTATTTTACAAGTCAGCAACAGTTAGATGTCTTTATTTTTCCAGTTTAGGATTACTGTAGTTTCATTGTTGATTAAAAGGTAGTTTATGTAATTAGGAAAAAAATAACCCTTAACTGTCCTACAAGTCTTGTAATGTCAAAATGATTATAGTTACAGATAGAAACAGAAGTTATGTAATTGTCTTTGTAACAGAAAAAAACAAACTGCAAGCCTTAACTGAAGACAGAGGGCTATAAAGCCAAAAATACATGTAATGGAAAAGGTTCAGTTGAGAAGAGAATAAGTTGAGTAAATTTACTAATAGAAATTGTCAAGCATTCAAAACCAGAGAAGTACTGTCCATCGAAATTGCCTACTAAATTATTTGTTGATCTCTCATTCATATTTTTCATCATTTAACACACCGTTGTATTATTATAAACTAAGCATACTGTCATGGCTACTGTACAAGCATGAGTTACAGTTAAATTTTAAACAAGTAGAGAGAACCTTAAATAAATTCCAGGTCATAAGACAAGCAGTCACGCTTACATACAAGCGCACAACAACATAATTAAGGACGAGCGAATACGTTCAACGCATAGCCACTAAACGAAAGACAAGCAAACAAGTTCAAATGCCCAACAACGTAACCGAAAGACAAGCGAAGACATCACAGGTATCAATTACCATACTTTTCTTTCATCAAAACGAATTTCATTTACATTGTCCAGAATAACAATTCATAGCTAGAATCGATAGGGCCGAGCTCCCTCACATATAGAGAGACCAACATAGTCACAACGAGTGAGTAGCCAACCAAAAATTACAACCATACAGGTCAAACACAAAACCCTAGGTTAGGGTTTGTAATAGATTGGTAACAGGGTTACGTTGGAGCCACATTTCTATACATAAAAATCAACCCAGAACGACAACGGCAAACAGAGGACCATATAGTGACCGGACAAAAAACTAGTGGACGGGCTGTCCTCCAAACAGTGACCATCATTCAACAAAACAGAACAAGTTGCAGGCCTACCAAAATATACGCAACCGAATGTCATTGAATACAGGGAACTACGCCGTCCAGGTCGCCTGTGAGGACCTACAAGAACCAAGAGTGAATTAGTTCGAGCCACAGAGAAAGTCCAGAGGGACGAAACCCTTTAAAATCATCATAAAGACTGATAACCAAAAACCCTTACCTGGAGGACGCGAGAGGAAAAGCCATATTTGGAGCAGAGGACGCCACCGAACGACTGAAGAGAGAAGGAGCAATTTGGGGTTAGACCCAGAACAAGGAGCAGATAAAAATTGAAGCATGGAGAAATATTTTACCTGTGTCAAAAACTGAAGGCGCCTCCCGGATAATCCTGTGCTTGCAGCCATAGACAAGGCAGCATTACAAGAAGGCGAATGAACCTAGAAACATTACCAGCAGTCGAACTTGGAGTGATAGACCAGAAAACTAGTAGCACACACAGGAACTGAATAATGAAAGGTACATGACAGAACTGGAAGATTGAATTCGAGCCATAGTCGATTTACGACCAACCACAGTCATAGTGACAATTAAAAGCAGGCAAACAACCAATATACTATCGAAGACATAGCCAACAGAGTAACAGGGCGACTTACCGAAGAGCGAACACAAAAACCAGGTAAGAAAACCCCATAGCCAAGCAGCATTGTTTTCGAACAGGCAGACAAGTAACCAAACGCGCAACGAAGGCCTCAACCAACAACCAAAACCGGTCCAAACACAGTAAATTGCCCACGAAATTTCATTGCAGAGCTGAGGGAACCATAGCATAGCGTACCCATCATTTTCCATACTCAGAGCTCGCAAACCCTCAGAGCCAACAGAACAATAAACAGAGAAGAGTCAAGAAGGCGCGTGAAGATTAGGGTTGTATAGTTTACCAAGGCAGGGTACTGCCACATTTACCCTTGCATTCAATGCCCAACTACCACAACCACAGAGCCGCGGGAAAACAACAATCTACCGCCACGTCAACAAACCAAATATAACATAAAGCGCAAAAGCTACGCCAAGTGGGCTGGGTCCCATCAGAGTGGTATCATAGCTGTTTGAGTTGAAGAGATTTGGGAGAAATGGATATAGGTAGACGAAGACAAGGCAGAGGTGCCCGTAGAATGGCAGATGAGGCGTTAAGAGAAGAACTCAGAGTTCTTACTGCTCGATTGGAAGCAGTAGAGGCAGGCAGGAGGAGAGATCCAGAGTTAGGTGATGTGAGTGAAGAAGAAGTGGAAGTAGCGACAGAAGGGCCTGAAGGTGACTCACCAGAAGTGAAGTTATTGAAGTCTGTATTATTGTCAAATAGCAGACCAAAACCAGAATTACCAACCTACGATGGCAGTTTATTGATTGATGTTGTATTAGATTGGATTAGCGAGATGGACAAGTACTTTGAATGCGAGGAAGTTAGTGAAGACCGTAAGGTCAAGTTTGCAGAAACAAAGTTGAAAGGACACGCAACCCTGTGGTGGGACAGTGTCCAGAATGAGAGGAAGAGGTTGAACAAACCTCCGATAAAGACTCAGACGAGGATGGTAGCTAAATTGAAGGGCAAATTTCTACCAAGAGATTACCAAATCGCGTTACATAGGCAGGTTCAGAATTTGAGACAGAGGGGTCTGACGGTGAAAGAGTATACAAAGGAATTTTATCGAGTAAATTTACGAGCAGGATATACAGAGGATACAACAGAAAGGACAGCCAGATATGTAAATGGGTTGAGGATGGAGATTTTGGATGAAATAAGCATTTTGTCTCCCAACAATACGGAGGAGGCATACCAGAGTGCGATCAAAGCAGAGGAGAAACTTAACCAAAGACAGAATGCCCAGAGAGGACGAGGGTCTAACAGAGGAAGAGGCCAGTCCTATGGCAGGGGCCGAACTGCCAGGAACAGCGAGGAAGCCAACAGTTCAAGGACTTCGGGAACAACAGAAAAAGGAGATGGAACGAGAGGTGGTAGATCGTTTCAGCGCGGCAGAGGAAATGGCTGTGGAAGGGGAACTGGTTACCAGTGCTACAGATGCCACAAGTGGGGGCACCGCTCTTTTGAGTGCCCAGAGACAGATTCAACTGGACAACGAGGTACATATGTGGCGCAACTAGAGGAAGCAGCAGCACCTCCTCAAGAGGCAGAAAACGCCCTAGAAACAGGAGAAGCTTTAGTGCTGCATAAGGTGTTGTTGAAGCCAGTTGATGAGAGTATTGAGCAGACGCAACGAAAAGCTCTATTCAGGACAGTTTGTAAATCGCAAGGTAAGTGCTGTAAAATGATAATTGACAGTGGAAGTACTGACAATTTGGTGTCAACCGAGATGGTGGAGAAGTTAGGACTAAAGCATCTGAAACACCCCAATCCATATCGAGTTTCATGGCTACAGAAGGGACACCAGTTGCTGGTGGATGAGCAGAGTGAAGTTGAATTTCAGATAAGACGTTATAAGAACATAATCATTTGTGACATTATGCCAATGGACGTATGCCACATCTTGTTGGGCAGACCTTGGCAATACGACAGAAAAGTGACACATGATGGGGTATTGAACTGTTATAAGTTCGAAAAAGATGGGGTTAGGCATACCCTTGTGCCTATCAGAGAAGAGAAAGAGGCAGCTGAAGTAAATGAACCTAAGGCGTTGCTTATGAGCGGAAAACAATTTTTAAAGCAGGTTGAAAACAGCGAGATGAATTATGCTGTAGTCAGAAAGACAAGGACAGTTTTGTTGCACATAGAAATCACAGATTTTCCTATAGAAATACAGTAGATGTTGGAAGATTTTACGGACATAGTAGTGGACGACTTGCCTGATAAGTTACGTCCCAAGCGGAGCATTAGTCACCATATTGATTTCATACCAGGAGCCAGCTTACCAAATAAGGAAGCTTATCGAATGAGCCCCAAGGATAATGAAGAAATCAGAAAACAGGTGCAGGAGCTATTGGACAAAGGATTGATCACGGAGAGTTTGAGCCCATGTGCGGTACCAACAGTTCTCGCCCCCAAAAAGGGAGGAGAATGGCGGATGTGCACTGATTCCAGGGCCATCAATAAAATCACCATACAGTATAGATTTCCGTTACCGTGTATGGATGATATGATGGACTGTCTGAGTGGGGCAGCTTACTTTTCTAAGATAGATTTAAAAAGCGGATATCACCAGATTCGGATACGTGAGGGAGACGAATGGAAGACAGCTTTTAAAACCAGTGAAGGCTTATATGAATGGCTGGTCATGCCGTTCGGGTTGAGCAATGCGCCCAGCACCTTCATGAGACTCATGAATGAGATGCTAAAGGAATATATTGGGAAGTTTGTAATTGTTTATTTGGACGACATACTTATTTTTAGTAAGACACGAGAAGAACACTTCCGACATGTGCGTAAAGTGTTGGAGAAGTTACAGCAAAACAAGTTATTGTTAAACTTGAAAAAATGTACGTTTTGGCAGAGAGAATTAATTTATCTGGGATTTGTGATAGCGGAGAACGAATTAAATATGGATCCGGAGAAAGTGACAGCAATCATAAATTGGCCGTCACCGAAGAATTTGTTTGAGGTACGTAGTTTCCACAGATTAGTAAGTTTTTACAGGAAATTTATTAAAAATTTCAGCGGAAATTGTGCTCCTATGTTGAAGACCATCAAAAAGGCCAGCCAACCTTTTCGATGGACAGAAGCAGCAAAAAAGAGCTTTCAGCTATTGAAAAAGAAAATAACAGAAAGACCGATTCTCAGGCTACCAGATTTTCAAAAATTATTTCAGGTACGTTGTGATGCTAGTGGAACAGCGATCGGGGGTGTACTCAGTCAGGAGGACAGACGGGTGGCATATTTCAGTGAAAAACTGAATGAGAGTAGGCAGAAGTACTCCTCGTATGACAAGGAATTCTACGCAGTGGTACAAGGCGCTAAGGCACTGG
The DNA here is from genome assembly GCA_000404065.3 of Pinus taeda. NCBI lineage: Eukaryota > Viridiplantae > Streptophyta > Pinopsida > Pinales > Pinaceae > Pinus > Pinus taeda. The sequence goes on from APFE030108509.1 coordinate 27,988, forward strand.
AGGCATTATTTGTTAGGGAACGAGTTCGTGCTATTTTTAGATAATTTTGCATTACAATATGTAATGCAGCAACACAAACTTAATCATAAACATGCCAAATGGGTGGAGTACTTACAGAGTTTTAACTTTGTGTTGAAACATATCAGTGGGCAAGCGAATAAGGTAGTCGACGCATTGAGCAGAAAAGCTTTACTATTGCAGGAAAGCACTGTGCAGGTTTTGGGTTTTGAACATTTACGGGATCTTTATAAGACAGACACAGATTTCAGAGAAGCCTATGAGGCGTGCCAAAACCCTTTTATAAGGGGAAATAGTCCTTGGTTGGACTATAACATACAAGAGAAATTGCTTTTTAAGGGAGGACAATTGTGTATCCCCAGCCGTTCTATGAGGGAGAATATCATTCGTGAAAAACACAGTGGGGGATTGGCTGGACACTTTGGTATTGACAAGACTTTGGAGCAACTTAGTCACTTTTATTTCTGGCCAAGAATGCGACGGGACGTACAACGTTTTGTGGCTAAGTGTAAGGTGTGTCAACTAGCGAAGGGACATAGCCAGAACACAAGATTATATACACCATTGCCTATTCCAGGCAGACCTTGGGATTCAGTGAGTTTAGATTTTGTGTTGGGACTGCCAAAAACACAGAAAGGATATGATTCGGTAATGGTAGTGGTAG
>APFE030108513.1:6542-24666 GCA_000404065.3 Pinus taeda
ATAGGACTGTGATTGACGAGGGAGCTTCCACGTGCATTATGTCGATACAGTGTTGGAGATCGCTTGGTTCTCCTTCACTCAATCAATCCCCGACAGTTCTTAAGGCCTTTGATGGCAGTGGGTTTCATCCGTTCTGCATTTTACATGATCTACCTATAGGGGTTGAAGGAAAAACCGTTAATCTAGATGTGGAGGTGGTTGATGCCCCTCTAGATTACAACCTTCTCTTGGGTCGTAGTTGGTCTTACGCTATGACAGCTGTTGTCTCATCGGTATTTCGGCTTATAAAGTTCCCTCACAATGGAAAGATCGTAACCATAGACCAATTATCATACTTTTCATCCGACCCAGCCTCTGCTGAGAGCACTCAGCATGTTGGCAAAGCGACGATCCCTTATAAGGATGTTGGTGTCGGGTTAGTTAAAGATTCTGGTTTACTAGGAACTTTTCCTTTCCCTCCTATCAACGCATCGTCTTCTACTGCAACAATTCATATGATTTCATCAGGAACCATTGTTAATGATGATCCTTGGATCATACCTTCTGAGACTGAGATAGAATCATTTGGTACTCTTATGCCTTTGAGTCCGTATGAGCTTGCATATCAGACCGTGCAGTCATTTTCCGACCAAACATCAACCCAAATCGACTTAATGAACAAAGTCCATGAAGAGTCATTTTCAACATCAAACTCGGAATTAAGAATGTTTTCCGAACTTGTTCAATCAGATGAGCAAATTCGTGAAATCCTATGTGTCGATGAGTTACCATGGGAAGATCTACATCACAGATCTTCGTTTTTACCCGAGAGTGATCATTTTGAAAACGATTTTTCATCAATATTTACAAATGAATATGTTAAGGATGCTCAGAACCCAATGAAACATCGTGATTCTGAGTTAAATTTGGGCAATATTTCTAGAACTATTCCCCTTGACATTTCAGTTAAGCATGGAATTGTTGAAAACGTTCATATAGGTGCCTCTTGTACAGACGATGAAATTAAAACATACAAGGCCCTATTTCAAGAATTCTTTTGCGTGTTTTCCTGGTCCTGTTAGTGTCAGTCTTTACAGCCTACCTCCAGTGATCAAACATGCTCTTACAAAGTGATTTTGAAGTGTCAAGGTCAAATTTTGTCATTTCAATGAGTTTTCAAGCAAAATTTGGTCACTAGGCATTAGGTCTAGGGTTTGCCCAAATGTCAGTCCATGTCATCATTCAGCTGAGCCTATCATCATTCATAGGGTTTTCATTATCATGTCAGTGTCTAATGAGTCATTTTACATCTTGTTCATGCTTCAGTTGTGCCTTGGCAAGGTTCATTTCCCTCTCCTAGGGTTTTGAAGGAAATTTCTCTTGGATGGACAAATCATCAGCAAAACTTATATCAAGATGTTCATACACCTTCCCCTATCCTTAAATTATCTTATCAAATACTTCCCATCACTGAGATCCCCAAAATTCTTCATTTTTCCACAAACCCTAGTTTCTAGCTACAACCTGGCAATTTTCTAGGTTGGGCCTGTGTTTTTCCCTTTTGGACCCTTTCCCTTCACTCAATCTCTGAGATTCCACTTTCCCCTACTCCCCAACATCTCTCCCCACTCCCAAAAATTTCCCCAAGAATTTAGAAGCCCCCTATCCCCTTCATTTCCCTCCATTTCGACAAAATTCCTTGTTTCACACATCAGGACAAGTCGCACTCAAATAATGTTCCAGAGAAATCAAAGATGAATTTTAGGAAACTGAGAGAGGTTTTTTTCCACAACATGCCAAAGAAGAAAAACCTCCTTCAGTTTTTTCACAGGTGTCATAGTTTTAAATAAATGTCAAAAATACCGGCGAGAACGAAGGTGCTCCAAGGACGGTTGGCCAAAGCACAAAAACGAAGGAAAACGCCCGATCCACTCCAAATTTTGGCCAAAGCTTCTTTGAATGAGCATGGTACTTGATTGGGGACTCCCAGCCCAAATTTCAAGAAATTTGGAGAAAATTTTGTCATTTGTGAATTTTTTGTGCATTTTACAGGTTTTTCCCGTGGAATGGTCTCACCCCGGGTGAGACCATTTTGGAGGACTGCTCGGAATTTTGAAAACTTGGCATTTTTGGAAAGGGCATGCAAAGAGAAAAATTACCAATACTTTGGAGAAGCCTGATTTTGAGATTTGAGCCTCCAAAAGCTCAAAATACATCAAAAAAATGACTTTCTGCCCACTTTTTGAGTTGCAGAAAGTGACCTTGGGAGAAATGGTTTTTGAGGGGGCAAAACAACTCCAAATGTATAAATTCCACTTGGGATGGAAAGTAGACAGACCAAGCTTTCCAATGAGCCATCTTGCACCTGATTTGGACCAGTGGAACCCACTCAAAAGTTGCTGCAAAGGGGCGCGGCAGTGAGAGCCAGGGGGCGCGGCAGTGAGAGCCAACTTTGCCAAAATTGACCTTTTTTGGTCAAAAAACAATGTTTTGACTATGGTTGACCATTTTTACTTGTAGATGATGGATAAATGTAATATTTTCATGGCACTTTGATAGATTTTACCTCTCTTTACTCTTCTAGAAGCTTCCTTGATGTAAAAAGTGAATAATTAATGCATGAATCAATTAGCTAAGTAATAGAGGCAAGTTGTTGAGCTGCCTATTATCTAGTGCTTAGTTTGGAATTAGTTCAAACTGCTCCTAGAAGGATGAGCTCGACCCCTAGAGGCAAGGGAAGAGGTTAGCTTGCCTATATTATGTGTTTTCTTAGTCATTTTGAGAGGTTGGAAGGTTGGACTCTTGTGGGAAAAAGTTTCATTGTATATTGTACATCTATCTTTGCAATTTCAAGAGGAAGAAGGCCAGGGTTTTGCAGACATCCTTGTGGATTCTTGTGGATTGTAGTGTTGATGGTGTGTTCTCTACATGTTATTGTAAGTTTGTTTATGTATTCCACATCCCTCTTTTGCTTCTATTTGGACAGATGAAGTGATAAAGTTTGAAATCATGCTTTGACATGCTCAGCTTTTTAGTTTGTTCAAAATTTATGTTTTCTACTATTTAGAGAGGACTCAAATGGTTGTTTGCCCTCTTTAGCTCCTTCTCTATCATCCCTGATCATCCATCTCAGATTAAGGCATCAGCGCTTACTCCTACCTTGCCCCAAAGATCCCCCTGCAAAAACTGTGCTCAATCCCCGCACCCTGAATTGCACTCCCTCCACTTGCCACCAAAAAACCAAAAATCTTTAAATCAACCCCCTTTATCAATTTACTAGCCTAAAATCTTTATTCCTAATTGGTCAGCTTATCATATTGAAAGATCCACCGAATCTGACCCGAGAGAGCCTTCTCACACCTCGTAGGGCTAGCTACGAGGTGAAATGGTTTGATGTAGCCTTGAGAGTTTGTCTATCTCAGCCTAGGTGAATTCCAAGCGCTAACAGGCTGAATCTATAGTGGTTGGTTAAAACAATAACAATGAATGCCTAACATAACTATGCAATGAGCCAATATACTTAGTTACAACTTCAGGTTCATCAAGTGCAATACCCAAATTCAGTGCTTTCTTCCTAAATTATTCTGTAAAGCTCTGAGCATCCTGCCCTTTGCCTTACCGTAAATATTGCCAATTCATCAAAGCTTTCTGCTTGTATCCTAAGGGGTAAAATTGTTCCTTCAACGCAGCAGTAAAACCAGACTATGAGGAAAAGAGCTTACTCACATTATTATTGCTCTGCAATTTTCTATCCCACCAAACGAGAGCCGTGCTACTCAGCCGTAGAGAGGCTAGCTAGATATTCGCCTCATCCTCTACGATTTGCTGAATCCTGCAATAGACTTCAATCTGCTTAATCCAATTGTTAAGCTTCTCTGCATTACTTTCACCATTAAACATAGGAAGATTAAATTTAACATCTAATTTAAAAAAGGGTTTCTTAGATGCATCCTTTGGATTTCTATGATTATGGTGGTGAGAGGAAGGAGAGCCTTCACTCCCAGAAGGAGAAGGAGGGGGTTCTTCTCCACCATTCCCTTGCGTTGAACCTTGTCCTTCTGGATTCCTCTCTTCTGCTTTCTCTAGTCTTAAAACCAGCTGACTGATGTTCTCTGCCATTGAATAGAAAGTCTTTCTAAAATTACGCTCTTCTTCAATATGAGCTTCATCTTCTGCCATATTTCTCCTTCGAGGTGCACGCCCTGCTTCTGAATCGAAAGGTTCTAGTTCCCATTCACCTCTTTGAACACTGCTTCTTGTTACCATATAAACATGCAATTCACATCTAAAAAGCCCTACTCTGATACCACTTGATCCAGGATACTCTCGCTTGTAGATGTATGAAAAGAATCACATGCAAAATTGTATCTTAACACCGAGATTTAATGTGAACACAGGAAAAGAAGAAGAAAACACATAAAAGGCATAAAAAGAAGACACCAAGGCTTGATAACGGAGTTCGTCCGATTCGGACTATGTCTCCGGGCCCAGCTCAACAATGGAAGGCCTTTACATTAAATGGCATGAAAGAAAAGAATTGCAATCATCAATTGCATACAAGAGGGTTATACCTCCATTATGACAAATGGATGTGAAATGGAGACCTCAGATGGAGAAGTTGGCAGCATCAAAGCGTCTGTGGTGCTAAAAGGGGCTGAAAACAACTAAACTTGTCCCAACAGACAAAAATGCACTATTAGCCTCCTGCCAAACGAGAGTTGTGCTGCAAAATGCCTCCTCCCGTGCTCTTTCCAGCTATCATGCTTTTATAATGGGTTTTTGGATAAAATCCCATTTAAATCGGGGTTATCTGGTTCACAATAGAGGCTAGTGGCATGGAAGGATCGGGGGACGTAACCGAACCAGAAAACAATATTTTATCGCTGAGGTAACAAGACTATAAAAATCTGTAAAAAACACTGAAAATCCGACCAAAAACCATTTACCCGGACTTAAAAATTTATCAAATCGGCCTTATATTCTTATCAGGTCCAAGCCCAATATCGCAATTGGCGTATCGCTATCTCTAAGGTTTTGTAACCGGGGAAATGCCGACCATCGATCGCATTGCAAGTCGGCCCCTGTGTGCTCCGATATCGTCGATATATATGTGTAGATGGCCTTCCTCCGACCCGATTGCCCTCCAATCCGCCAATCTGATTTAATCAGAGATCGGTAATCGGGGGTTCCATTGCACTATTCTTAAGTCCGCCTCCATGAATCCTCCGATTGTTATTTTGCCTTTAAGGCTTAAAACCCATTTTTAAAGGAAAATCCTCATTTTCTTAAGGAATAAAGCAACCTTCCTTTCACGATAACTTCATCATCCGTACTCGGATTGAAGTACCGTTCGCGCCGTTGGAATCAAGATGACGAGATCTACGTTCTTGTCTTGAGTTGACTTCATTCTGAGCACTTTCATTTCTGAGCCTTTCTATGCCATTGTATCTAAAGATCCACCTAGATCAGGAGAGACCGTCTATATAGACGTGATGGTACTCCAAGGTCCCTTAGATTTCAATCTTCTCCTTAGATGCAACTATGTTTATGTCATGGGAGTTCTTGTTTCTTCACTTCTCCATGTGGTTTGTTTTCCGCATGAAGGGAGAATTGTGACTATTGATCAACTCTTGTTCATTGGTCACTAAGTGCCACCTTTGCAACCATCGTCTCCTATCAGCTCTTGTTTGCAAGCAGTACCTTCCCCGCCACAGGTCAATTATGTGGCTACCCGTTCCATCTCCGCATCTGTTGATGATCACACAGATGGTGTTGTACATTATGTACTGGATGCATTGGAACCCGATATGTTTTTGGTACCAAGTGACATGTATTCCTCCTAGAGCATGGTTCTTCCATCCAGTGAAGACCTCTTGGGAGCCATGTTCTCTTATGGGTCATGAACAAACATCGTGAGGATAGTTCCTGGTCTTGTGTTAACCTCGTTAAAAAATGAAACAAGGAGTACGAGGATAATTCTTTTTCTGTGTCAACCTCGTTAGAAAATGAAACAACGTTCGAGGATAGTTTGTTCCTGTATCAACCTCATTAAAAATGAAACAAAGTGTTGGAGCAAAGTTCTTTGTCTTGTGTCAAGCTCGTTAAAAAATGAAACAAGGGGTGTGAGCATAGTTCCTCATCTTGTGTCAAGCTCATTAAAAAATGAATCAAGGAGTCTGAGGATAGTTTCTTCTTGTATCTACCTCGTTAAAAAATGAAATAGATGTTTGAGGATAGTTCTTTTACTGTGTCAACCTCGTTAAAAAATGAAACAACTCCCTTTTCCAAATCGAGTCTTTGATTAAGATCTCATAAAATCCCAGTCGAGTCTTTCCTCGATCTCAAGAGTGAACCTTCATTCTATCCACCTCGCTGAATGAAATGAAGCTTGGGGGGCATGTACCTCGAATTGAGTCATTATGTCAGGGGCATGCAAACTTATCTCAAGCATAGTTTTTCGTTTCAAGCTTGTGTAAACATGAAACTAAATCCAAGTAGAGTTCTCCATGGTTCAAGCTTGTGTAAAAATGAACCCATGCCTGATTTACATCTCGTGATTGTCGTTTTAATCAGCTGATTTCTGCTAGACAAACCTTGGTTGTTTTATTCCATCGCCACCATCTCTTTGGACGATCATATGCTTTCACTTGGTTGTTTTTTCCTTTCCTGAGGAACCGCAACAATCAGTGGTTTTATTAGCCAACCTCTTGACCATTACATGTTTTGAGCAGTTCCTCCATTGCCAAAACCAATTGCTACCCTTTATACCACTGAATCACCTTTAAGCTCTTTTTTGACTCGTAAAAGATGAAAAGATTGCCGAGTATTTTTTTTTCCCATTTTTGACTCGTTAAAGAGAATAAAAACAAGGGGGGGAGAGTATGCTTTCAACTCTTTTCTGACTCTTAAAACATGAAAATATTGTCGAGCTCTTGTCATTTTTGAACTCGTTAAAGGTTGCGAAACATCGTTTACCCAGTATACATTTACCCCCTTTTCGAGATGCGATAAACTATTTACGAAAAAGGTACTCCTAGACTGAAATGGTCAAGCAGTGCTCTAAAGTATTGTTTCTACCTTTTCAGCTCGAGAGACACCAATGTACGAAAAGGGACCATGCAGAGTTTTCTTTTCCGTGTCTTTTTCAAACTCTCTAAACATGAAAAAGATATCGAGTTACACCTTTGTTGGACACATTAAAATATTAAACGACATTGGATTTGTCACCATGACAGACATGAGCTTCTCCTTCCTAGGACTCATTAAACTTACCAGGTCAAATTCATCCGAAGGATGAACTTACAGTGCAAGCACATGCTATCCCCTTCAAGCTTGTGATAAAAAATAATTGTGGTACCTGCTAGAAATGGTGGGGGAAAATGGGAAATTCTATCAGTCGTGTCAACGGCTCACTCTTGAGCATGACACTTTCTACTTCGTGTTGGGTTAGGATAACCTCTTTTTCATCATTGACCTTCTTGGGTTGGCCGTTCATTTTTGCCTTCCATTTGATCTCTGCCACATCATCATGGCCACCGATCCTGTGGATCCAAAAGCTACCAAACACTGGAATCGTGTCGCCGATATGTTCAAGAGTTAGTCCTTCTGTAGTTACACTTACTCCTGAATCTATGTATCATTTGAAATCATTGCATCCCTTTGTCTCATGTCGATGATTAGGGATACATCATGGCCCTCCTTCGACACGGTCACTTCTTGTCGACTTCAGCTCATTATCCAGGAAGTTGGCCGAGAGACTCCCTTCCAATACCTTAGAGCTTGCATGCCTTAATGGCAAGTTCTTCGCACTCGACAACAAGTTCACATCATTGGCTTTCGATTGGGTGATTTCATGGGTGTTCAACATCAATTCCTTTATTCACATTCCGTGAATTGTGCTACTAGTACCTTGAGAGCCATTGTCATTATTGGTGGTTTCTCGCACGCTTGTTAACGGTTCACATCATTGACCGATAATCAAGCGACTTTCTAGCATGTTCGACTTCAACACACTCATTCACATGTTAGGATTTGTACTTTGAACAGGTCGTTTGGAGCGGAAGACCCTGGGCTCAGATTACACCAATCCAAGTTGTGAGGTGATGTGACATAATCATGTTAATATATATGTCTCTTTGAGATGGATGGTTGCGACCATAACATGAGTTGTTATATGTGATCCTTCTCATTATTGGATGGCTACGACCATACCTTAGTTTCGTTATGATCCTCTATGTTGGATGGTAGTGTCCATGCCTTAGATCCATTTACATTATCATTCTTTGGATGGCTACATCCATACCATGATTCATGTATCATTTGTAGGAGTTTTTAGTGATGTATATGTATCTATGCTTGCTTGCAGGTTTTCCGACGACGCATCCACTTGTAAAGCATTTCACCCATCACTCTAGTTCGGCCTTCACGCTTTAGGGGGTATCTATTACACAACATTTTGTCACTGTCCCTGTGCTCCCCGTCCACCATCCTGGAGGACCTCAACAGTGAACCCTACATGCTTTCCCATCATGAAGAAACTCCCAGTATGTCCCTCTTCATGAGCAGAATAATTCCCTTTTGCATCATTTCCTAAGAATCTTCCTTTTACCCCAGTTTACAAGACCAACGTACTGACTTGTTTCCTCCTCGCGCCGATTTGCAGAGATTAAAACTAGCACTAGCGCCATATAAAGCGACTGACCCCTTTTTTTAGTCTCGTTGATCCTCTTTTGGCAAGTTTTTTAAATATGGAGTCGAAGCCTTCAAGTCTAGAAGCTTCGTAACGGAAGTCTGGTAGATGGTTGGGCTAGATGGAGCCGAGGAAGTCAGTTTGGGATCCTTTCCCCTATTAGGATGGAACAAACCCAAGAGATAAGGTCTTCTCCAACGATGAGAGGAACCATCTCCCCTCCATCCAAGCTATATAAACCTCTCTTTTCCCAAGCTAAACTAGTTTTTGGAGTGAGTTTGAATGATCAACGAGACATCTATAGCTTGTAGCTTTATAGTGTATGTTTGAGGGAGAATAGTGTGTTTGGTTTGGTTTGAGACTAAAGGGAAGAGGCCTTAAAATTTCCATTGTTGGGGCTATCCATGAGATGCTAACAGAAGTGTGGGAACCCGGATACGTTGGAGGAGACCAACAACGTCAAGGCATTGGTTGTAATCTCTTTTTGAATTTATATGAATACAATTATTGATTGATTTCATACATGAAGTGTTACCTTACATATTTATGGCTTAATGCTCCTTGACGTTTGTTGTTGTTGTTTGTTTGCTTGTTTCAGGTATTCGAAGGAAGGAAACAAAAGATAACTGGAGTAAGGAAACAGGATCATTGCCAAGAGGAATAACATTCTAAGAGGTAGGCCCTCTTATTTGATTCTAGCTTAAGGAGATTTTCCATAGATTGTTTGTTTGTGGCTAGACCCGCTCTCTCGGGCTAGAGGAATTGTTTCTGTCCACACTGAGAATTTACCTACACCACACTCTCAAGGTACATACTCACTCGGGTGTTCACTGAGTATGGCCTTCTAGGACTATTCTTATCTTAGGTTCCCAGACCTTAAAGAATATCGGTCCTCTTACCTCCTCTTGTCTTGGATTCCCTACACATCCTCAAAGAGTATCGGATGCCAGATGATTACCTAACCCTCCCATTATTTCTTCCCAAGTGAAGACAAAAATGTTGTGTCTATCTTGTGTCTGTCTTTTCATTCATGGCATTCATCTAGACTTACGGTTGTTAGTCCTGGTCTAGTGCATGACCCGTGAAATAGAAAACACAATTGTCACTCCTTTGTAATTAGGGGTGATCCAAAACTCCCTCTTGATCACGGATTTGTCAGATCTCCCTCTTAACTAGGGACTCTTTCATTCATCAACAAATTCTTCTTCGTGGGTCCTTCAAATGCTTGATCTCCTTCCTGTCTTTGATGTCATTAATTCTTTGTTCAAACTTCTTCTAGGCAGGGCACCATTCGTCGATCACTTTCCTTCCTGGTTTGTCATGTCATTGCTTCCTTCATGGAAAGTGCCTTTCTTGTCATTCATCAGGTTTTCTTGTCATCTAGCTACTCCTTGGTCATATGTCCATGCTTCAAAATATTCTTCTCATGGATGCTTCATTGTACTTGCTTGTTTACATGCTTCGACCTAGTAACCCATCATGACTTCATCCTGATATTGCTTGAACATTGCTTTTTCTTTTGTTGGATGGCTTCTTCATCACGACAACTTTGTAGAGTAGAATCAATTATCTGCATCTTTCATATCTCCAAGGCCTTCATAGGTGTCAAGGGTCCTTCCTTCCTTTGTCAGAGTTGTCTTGCCTTCTTTCAGGAGATATCTTCAAAGTATCTTGTCAGATAGTGTTTCTCGGTGATCATGGTGTTCTTCACATGCTTGATCTCTTTCTTCATTTGCTTCTTCTTAGATAGATAGGTCAACCAACTTATGCTTCTTGTGAGAGTATTTCTTCCTTGCTTGCTTCCTAAACTGGTCAACATTCCTTCTTGCTTTGTAGTCAACAATATTATACTCCTTATGTGAGCATATTATTTTGTTGACCTTCATTGCATTGCAGTACATGCCTTCGAGCATGTTCTTGGTGAAAGAGATTCTTTCGTGCTTGATAATGTTATAGAACTATTCCTATGACTCAATAATATACAAATTATAACATGACTAAACTTTGATGCATACATACCTCACCTTGATTCTCCTTTAATCATCTTAGCTTCATTTGGTTGTCATTGGTGTGGCCCTTCTTACTTCATCTTAGCTTGCCTGCATATCATCCTTTTCTTGAATCCCATGAATGGGATTCCCAATGAGATATCTACTTAGGTTCATGAACCTTCTTTTGAAGATTCCATCATAGGATCTTAAAGACCCTTGCCTTGCAAATGTTTCTTTTTCCTTTGATGATGGAGGTCTTTTAAGATTCTTAATCATGATCAATCTTCTTTTATCATGGATGAGGTCCTATACTAGGTATGCTCCTTCTATATGAGTATCTTGAGCTATATCTACCATGCTCCTATATTCTAGAAGATATTTTGACTCATGCATTTTTATTCTTATTATGAATGCTACATCTTCATGAGTATCTAGAACTCTATGTACACCATGCTTCTAGATTCTAGAAGATGTTTCTAGTCATGCAATTTTATTTTATTCCTACATGCTCCTATCCTCCTTAAAACTTTGAAAGAAGAATTGAAATAAATAGTTTGACCTAGTCATAGCAGAGATCCGAAGGATCTTCCTTCTTTTTCTTCTTCTTTCACCTCTTGAGTCATGTGATCTTCTTCCCTCTTTCTTTTGTTGTTGTTGTCCTTCTTAGGCTTAGGACAATTCCTTTGTAGTTTCCATATTCTTGGCATCCAAAACATTGGATTTTGGACATGTCTTTGTTGTTTGTTCTTCGTGAACCAAATTTGCCAAATTTCCCTTTTCTCTTGGCCATGGTAGCAAATGCTTCCTCCTTTGATACTACGTCTTCCTTTGCTTTAAGTCTGGTTTCCTTTGTTCTACATAGAGACCATATTTCATTGAGAGTGGTTGCTTCCTTCTTGGCATATATTCTTGATGTGAAGTTGCCCCAATCCTCAGGTAGAGCATTGAGTATTACAATTTTCATCTCTCTATCAGACATGACTTCCCCAAGTTCTTGAATTTGATCTCTCATTTCAGATATTTTCATGAAGTAGGGAGCTATTCCTTCCTTTGTTATCTTCATCTTATACAATTCATTCCTTAGAGATATTAATTCTCCGGTTGTGGATACTGAGAATAGCTCTACTAGCTTATCATAAATTTCTTTTGATGTCTCAAATTTGGAGACATAAGGAATGAGAGAGTGTTTGATTGATTCTATTAGAATCCTTTGAGCTTTTGTCTCATCTTTATTGTAATTAGCTAAGGTTTGAGTTTGTTCCTTAGCAAGGATAATGATATCCCCTTTGACATGTTCTAGGGGTTCATTCTCCTTGAGAAGTAGATCAATCCTCTTCTTCTATGCAAGAAAGTTATTGGCACCTACCAATTTATTACTTTCCTCGCAAAAAGACATTGATGCATATTCAAAAGGGGACATGTACTTGCTTGATATATTTTGAGATGTAATGGATTTGCTTCCTCCTTGGAGACTTGATGGCTTGCCTTCCTTGGATCTTGATGTTCTTCAAGTTGCCTTCTCCAATTGGACTTTCTTGATGATGAGATTTTCTTGATGACTTGTAGCTTGATGTAGGTCCTGCTTCAATCTGCTCTTCTTTGTAAGTGCCTTCATGCAAGGCTCTTCTTATTTCTATGTAGACCTCCTTGATGATTGATGGATTGTAGACCTTCTTGTCCTTGAAGTGATTGAGACTTATAGGTTTGATGCTTCAATTTTGTAGATGCTTCTCCTTGATGAGTGTTCTTGAGTTTCCCTTTCCTTGATGTGTCACCTTAGCTCTGAAACCATGTTGAAGAATCTAGGGCAAATTAGTGTAGTGTGATTCTTCATTACTTAATAGCAATTTGTGGAGTATTTTTACTTTTTCTTGTTAGCTTATTATTCTTCTTCTTATTAGTGCATGTGTGTGTACTTCATCAAACTGCTACGAAAACATAAGAACAAGAACATAAGATGCCGACTCTCTGTCAGGGCCAAAATCTCTCTTCTCTTGAGAGGAAAACCCTTTAGTGAATTTCTCTTATTGAAGCTTATATTGATTAATGCCAAACCCTAGACTCTTTACTAGAAGATCCTCCAAGCACAAGTCAAGTCCTTTCAAGATCACTTCCTCTTGGAACACTTAATCCTCCTCCTTCCAACACTTTGTCTTTCTCCCTTCGGCACTTTTTCCAGCAACTGTAGAGACCTTAGATTGTATGCTCTAAAATGAACCTTTACATTTTCTTCCTTCGCTTGAGATGGAGCCTTTCTAACTTAAGATGATGACCTTATAGCCTTCCAACCGAGCCTTCTTTTCTTTTGACAAATATTTTAGACTTAGGGCAACAACAATGCAACCCTAATTCTTTGCACGTGTGAGGGATTCTCCTCACAAAACTATGTTAGACTTATCTTCCTCCCTTCGCTTGCATACCATTCTTCCACGCTTGAGAGAGGCCTTGTAAGCCTAGTTTGAACCCTAAACAATGAGATATGGTGAACTGTAATTTACTATTGTCATAACCGCAGGGATTGCTCTCCTTTCCTCGCACATATGGCTATAACTAGCCCTTTAACACTTTGGTTTTTATTATTCCTTTTTTCGCTACCTTGGAGACCTTATTCTTGTCCTCTTGTTACCCTTTTCCTTGCCTTGTACCTTCACATATTTCAAAGAGGAATGCATTGTCTTCTGAGGGAGTGAACAACCTCTATATATAGAGGTTTGTCCCTCCTTTTAGGATGACTTGTAGCTTTGAGGGAGGCTTGATTTTCTTGTTGCAATAGGTGCTTTTAATGGTTCCATTGCTTCTTTTGATGGTGTCTTTGCTTGGAGGATACTTGACTTTGCTTGGAGGTGTATTCTTTGACTTTTATACATGAATATACATAATGTAACATACCCTTAAGGTCTTCAAGATAATTCTTTTGACTCTTTGAATCACCTATAGCACTTTGACATGTGCTAGACCTACTTCAATGAGCAAGAAACTCTTTGACATATATTATTAAAATAATATTTATTTTTCTTGAATAAGTACAAATATCAAAAGTACATTTATGAAGACCAAACCTAGTTACATTTCCTTCAACACCTTATGGATTAGGTGTCTAACATTTTTGTAGAATACTGAAAAATTCATAGAAAGATTCTTAATGTATGGATTCAGATCACACATTAGAATCAAAAGAACCTTGGATACTTGAATACCTAGATTCTGATATCCTAATATCTGGATTTGGATACAATCAACCAAGCTTATTTATTTTTAGTTATATATTGGACATAACATCTAGATTTGGATGAAGTTCATTTCATTATTATTTGCAATCATCAGATGCCCAAATTTGGATGTCCACATCCAAAGTTATTTTATCAATTATTTCATGATTTTAGCAAGCATTCGACAGTCAATGAGAGGTTGTAAGGGTTTGATGTACGTTATATTAAAATGGAATATGATATGTCATGGTGGCGTGTCATCCTACATGACAACTTATTTTACTTAATTCATTGATCATGTTGATGAGGCATTCAACATGGCAGATGATTTGGCATGGTGACATGTCATTTTAGTTAGCAAGTTTCACTTACATCCATATTCAGAAGAGGCTTGGTTGAATGACTTTAGAAATCTTCTGAATTTTCAAATCTCAGGTGATCTCTCATGTAATGGCTTATATTGGGATCTAGGATTTTGTTAATTTCCAAATGAACCCAGATTTAGGTCAATGATTATGTGGTCTTATTTCAATCTCCCAATACCTAACATTTCAAACATGTTTTACATGTGTGCTTATATCTATATCTAGATCAATCTTTATATGTTTCTATCCAAGCTTCCCGAATACCTAATATATTCGACTCTATTTCATATATGTGGCTCTTCATGACATTTGGTTCTTGGATTTTCAAGGGACAAAAAAAATACATAGAATGTTGTAGTGTTTATATTGTATGTGTCACACTCACATAATACATTGAATAATATAACTCTTATAAACCATATATCATTTACCTAATCAATTAATTATCCTTGCTAAGCAACAATAAATGTTGACCATTTTTAAAAAACATTAGTTTGTATCCTTGTAACTAATTTAGATCAAATCATACATTCTTGGAAATTAAACTGGACTAAGTAAAATCATAAAGGATTGAAACAAATTTATTTTGAGTGTGCACACTAATTCTCATGCTTGTAGATTTATAGGAATAAAGAATAATCCTATTGACCAAGCGATGTAGGAAAGACAATAGGATAAAGGAAGAAACAGACAAATATGGGAAGAATATGCTCATTACACAAATAAAGTTAGTCATAATCAAAATCCTAAATCAAAAAAATTATGTGTATAATAAATTGCAATTTGTTATACAACAAGAATTCTTTTAATTAGAAAATTAAAAATGTGTTTCGACATCATTGCTAAAAAGGAATAATTGTTTCATTTGATTCATCTAAATATGATTTTGTACTGAGAAGTTATTGTAACAAAAGAAATAGGAGGTTGAATGCATTACATAGATGGAAATGTTTCATAGGAGACTTTTTTAATTGAGGAAGGATTGAGACCATTTGTATTGAGCCTGTATTTTGTTATAAATTTTGATAGAGAATCAAAAGTTGCATATCCCTTGTGGAAATTTCCTAATCTAAACGTATGATTGTTCGATTTCAATTTTTGTAAGTTGTGCATTTTTCATTTTCATTTTGATATATGGAATTTTGTTAAGGCCCTTGGGGCCCTTATATTATGGGTTTGATAAGAATTCATTATTAGTATGTTTATTATATTATGAATCTAGTTAGAAACTTTCATGTGCCCTTTAATTTAATTGTATCCTTGGTATCCTATATATATACACCAAGGAGAGTTAGTCTTAGGATCATCAAATTTTATCTTATACATTTTATTCATCGTAAAGGGATGTTTCCCCCTGAAAGTGGTCTATAATTATTGGTTTATTATCATTTTTAAGGCACAATGTTCATAAAATTTAATATCATAGCACACGAACCTAGGGTTTTGTTGCATCAAACAACCATCATGGAATTTTCATCATAACTTCTTCTTCATAATGATTCATATAGTGAAATTTTGAGATAATATAAGAGAGATCACAAAGTACATCTAATAAAAATTTTAGATTTCGATTCACTATACTTTTGGAGATACACCCCGTGAAATTTAGGGTTTGTGAATGGTCCTAAAATTAGTTTCAAACAAGTGATCTTGGAAGTTTTGCCATAACTTCTTTTCTATGAAGATTTAGATGGTGAAATTTTAAGCATACTGAGAAGAGATATCATGGATTTTTCTGATAAAAAAACATATTTAGATTCATTATAACTTCGAATATACACTTGGTGCAAGAGCCATTTTTTCATGTAAAATAAAGAAATGAATGGTAGGGATACCAAATTGGCGGATTTAGAAAGGTAGAGGCATTTATGAGGCATAATGACTTGCTCCGATATTAGATTCATATTCCAAGGTATTTTGGAGTACCAATGATGATTCACATTCCTCACCATAACCCTTATGGCTTAGACATCTAACTTTTTTGTAGAACAAAAAAAAATTCATAGAAAGATTCTTTCTTTGACGATATCCTCATCTACAACAAAACATGGAAGGATCACCTCAAGCATATAGAGGAAGTACTTTCCATATTGGAAAAGAATCAATTTTATGCAAAATTATCAAAATGTACCTTTAGATATAAAGAAGTCAAATATTTGGGACACATTATATCCAAAGAAGGAGTCAAGGTATATCCCAACAAGATTAAAGCAATCAAAGATTGGCCCAAGCCGAAGAATATATCAAAACTCAAAGGATTCCTTGGATTAACCAAATACTACAAAAGGTTCATAAAAAATTACGCACATGTAATTGCTCCTCTAATGAATTTACTAAAGAAAAATTTCGTTTCAGTGGGACAGTAAGGTAGACGAATGTTTTGAATCCTTAAAAGAGATAATGTCATCTACCCCAGTTCTGGCAACCCCATATTTCTCCAAACCTTTTGTGGTAGAATGTGATGCCTCAGGATTTGGATTGGAGCAATATTAATGCAAGATAATCACCCCATAAAGAAAGTCGACAAATTAATAAAAGGGAAAGCTTGAAGTCTACCTACCACAAAGAGTTATTGGCCATTATTCACGCATTAAGAAAGTGGCAACAATACCTATTAGGAAGCAAGTTCTCAATCTGCACATATCATAATAGTCTTCAGTCCTTGTTAAAATAAAAGATCTTATCAACAAAACAATAGAATGGATAGAGAAACTGACCGCATTTAACATGGAAATTTTACACAAAAAAGGAAAGTATAATGTTGTTGTCGACGTTCTCTCATGTAAAGATGAAGGCACCACAACATGCTCCACATTGGTAGTAGTCCCTAATTGGTTGGACGAGATTCACACTGAATATGCCAAGGATACAGACCTGTGTTCGATAATTGAAAACATCAACCAACATCCCGATTTTGAATTGAAAAATGACATACTATGGTATAAGGGTAGGATTTACCTAAGTCCTTCATCCAAATTTAAAATAAAGGCTCTAAAAGAATCACACAATTCACCTGTAGTTGGGCATGTTAGGTTCTTTAAAACATACTACTACGCATATGAATCATTCTACTGGAAGGGAATGGGTAAGGAAATTCAAAGATACGTTGTCGAATGCGACATCTGCCAGAGAAATAAAAGTGAAAACGTTTCAACTCCTAGATTGTTACACCTCTCACATATTCCAAATAAAAAATGGGAAGAAATTTCATTGGATTTCATCGATGGTATACCTATGACTGATGGTAAGGACAAAATATTTATTATAGTGGATAGACTCATCAAATATGCACACTTCACGACAGTCAAGAAAATAGACTCAACCAAGCAAATTGCAGAAGTCTTTTGCAAAAACATCTATAAGTTACATGGTCTACCTAAAGTCATCGTTAGTGATAGATATGTAAGATTTAAGGGAAATTTCTTGAAGGAATTTTGTGACTAGGCTGGAATAACTCTTAACATGAGTTCATCCTACCATCTACAAACATATGGTTAAACAAAAATAGTAAATAAGTGTTTAGAAACATACCTATGGTTCTTCATATATGATAAGCAAAGCAAATGGTCATAATGGTTGCATTTAGCAAAATGGTGCTACAATACCACCTATCATACCTCAGCCAAAATGACCCCATTCCAGGCCCTGTATAGCTATGAACCCCTGAGATGGAATGATTTTTCATTAAATGACACTAAGGTTCAAGCAATGAAGAACCATTTAGAAATACGTCGAAAGATTATCTCTTATGCTTCTTAACCTGCAAAGCAATACCGAATCGAGAATATGCGCGGAAAAATACCGAGAACACAAAATATGTTAAGAAAATATACCCAGAACACAGAATAGCAAAGATTTTATTACTCAGAGAGAAATGTTCACAGGCCTCTT